>JANFAI010000082.1:0-142773 GCA_024613185.1 Pisolithus microcarpus | reverse complement strand
GCATCGATGGTAGGTATGGCATGCTCACACCTGCATTTGTGTCTCCAAGTTACATGTTACTCATATCCTCCAAGCAATTGCTTCAACAGTAGTTTAGTACTGTATCTCCAAACCTCACATTTCTACATCTATGGAAGGCAGTCCTGTTATGTAGCAGAAAATATATAGATATGCTGGTGTTGAATGAAATGTTGCTACCTTTGCTTATGATATTCCCCAGAGCCTCTGATAGGAACATGGATGTGTAACACTGAGTCTCATGCCCAGATAAATTGTGTTGGCAGACAACCTCTGACAAGGTTCTGACGAACCTTGTATGGCTGCATAACATTGAAAGTCTCATAACAGGATGGGTTGTATTGGCAGAAAGCCTTGGAAGAGGCTCTGACAGACCCTGTATGATGGATTGCAGAAGACTGTGGAACACTCAAATCAGCCATAGCCTCAGGGGCATAACCACAAAAATCCAGGAGGGTCATCATGGAGGGTTATGAAAACATGCCATCCAAATCGGAATTTGGTGGGCATACACTGAGGGAGGGTGTCTTTTAGATATATTTGGCCCTACAAAGAAATCCTATCTGAAGACTGTGGAACCTCATAAAACTGGTGCCAAGGGTGGGTGAAGGTTAGTAATGACATCAACCTACTACATACCTACACAACTAGTTGGAGGAGGGGATGGCATGGACATGGGAGTGATAATGGAAGGAGAAGAAGAGTGGCACTGAGGCATCTGTCCAATACTTATGAGTTCTGTTTGGTCATGTTTGACTTGGTTGACACATGTGACACATGCCATTCCAGACCCTGGAGAGTTTGACATGACTTGGATCCAGACTTTTGGTTCACTGTACCTTGGGTCCCTTACCCAATTGCATTATGTAAACAACCAGTCTGGTCTGGATTTTTATGTCAAGTGATGCAACTGGTCCAATATTTCATTAGCCTGTATCTCATGCAAAAATGGTCATATTGATGATATAAGCATACTGACATGATCGTGACATCATGTACTACAACTTTATTAACATCATAGCTGTACAGCCACTTTTTATTTTTGACACACTGCCCCTGAATCTGTATTTTGCAAATATCTCACCCATAAATGGAAATATTGCTAGGTAAACATATCATCATGATCCCATGATCATGGGCTACAACTCTTATTATGACACTGTGGCTGTAAAATTACTCTATATAGCATATTCTGGGGTAATGCATGGAACAGGGCAAAGTAACCCCTGACATATAGGAGCTGAGACCAAACCAGCTCCAACTAACTGGTTTTCAGTAATAGCCCTGGGGTTGGCAACCAGACTGGCACCACAACCACCCAGGTCAGCTGACCCCACTTTCAGGGACACGGAGTATCCCCCACCCACATTGGCTGATCCCACTTTCAGGAGGGCAGGTCATCCACCTGCCAGGTTGGCTGATCCCACTTTCAGGCAGGTGCTGTCCCCACCCATGTTGGCTGACCCCACTTTCAGGAGGGCAGGTCATGTCCCTGCCATGTTGGCCTATCCCACTTCAGGGAGGTGGGTCATCCCCCAGCCATGTCAGCCTATCCCACTTTCAGGGGGGCAGGCCATCCCCCAGTAGGTTGGCTGATCCCCCTTTCAGGAGCATGTGCCAACCCCTGGCCATGTCAGCCTATCCCACTTTCAGGGGGGTGGGCCATCCCCCAGCCATGTCAGCCTATCCCAATTTCAAGGGGGTGGGCCATCCTCAGCTAGGTCAACTGATCCCAATTTCAGGGGGGTGGGCCATCCCCCAGCTAGGTCAGCTGATCCCCTTTCAGGAGCATGTGCCAACCCCCAGCCTATCCCACTTTCAGGGGGTGGGTCATCCCCCAGCCATGTCAGCTTATCCCACTTTCAGGGAGGTGGGTCATCTGCCAGCCATGTCAGCCTATCCCAATTTCAGGGAGGTGGGTCATCCCCCACCCATCAGCCTATCCCACTTTCAGGGAGGTGGTCATCCCCCACACATTGGCCTATCCCACTTTCAGGGGGGTGGGCATCCCCCAGCTAGGTTGGCCAACCCCCTTTCAGGAGCATGTGCCAACCCCCAGCCATGCAGCCTATCCCACTTTCAGGGGGGTGGGCCATGCCTTAGCTGTGTTTGGCCAAACCCATGTCAGGGCTGGTCAGCTGACATCAGTTAGTCCCACCTTTAGGTGAAAATGTACATGTCAGGTGCCCCAGTTTCAGGACTATGGTTGACTGAACTATGTGAACATGGAGGGGCAGACTCAAACAGTAGTGGAGGTGTAGAAGCAGAGACATGCTACCCTCCACTTACTCATGGACCAAATCTTATGCAACACTTCAAATCTCAGCTTACATAGAAAACTACCTTTTCAATGTTTTTCTCATGTTATTAGTCATAACATTGATCAATGCCCCCAGTGTGCACAAATTACAAAATATATAATATTGTTCTCCATTTTGAATACTCTTTAGAGCTTGTGATAATATTGAAACCACCACTGTGTACAGTACCTGTTGAAGAATCAGGGACTAGTGACTGTCGTAGGGACTATGCCTCTATTGTATTTAGACTTAAACCATTATGCAAGTCCTTCCAGGATCGTCAAAGTGAAGGTCATAAATTTTGAATGCTGCAGACACAGAGATCCAGGACTTATTACTACCACTTCAATATGATGTCAAACACCAAACAATTTACATGTCACATGCCACCGTCGTCGTCGTCGTCGTCGTCGGACATGTCGGGCAGATACTCGAGTGTATAAGGTAGTGGCACTTCGCGCGTTACCCGGTACTGATCCATATTTCCCAGGTGTTCGCTCTCTAGGCGGTCTAGAGAATTGAATGAGTTAGGTTGGTGTTGATTGAATGTAAGTCCAGACTTACAGAAGTTCCATTGTACCCTTCGAAGGAGCTCCAACAACCCCGCTATGACCGAGCGTAAACGAATGAAAACCCCCCAGGAGGGATATATATCACCCAGATGAACCGGACGAGAATATTGGTAATCTTCCAACCAGAATGAAGACAGAGAGAACAAACAAGTCAGAGTCGGAAAACGCACTATCGCAAAATATATGACTGGGAGAAAAGTATCAGTAAGGGTTACGTGTATACGGATGAAGACGAACGCTATTTGAGAAGTGTAAATTAGATCTGGTCTCAGCAAGGGATAATGGGCATGACTCCTGAACAAGGACCAATCCACGATCAAGTCCTAGACACCAACAGCAATGAGCAACCATCCCGGAGCATGATAATTCAATTACCCAAGCACAGGCGTACAAGGAACTCAAAGACTCTGTAAAACAAAAGAACACGAAAGACGATCCTTGTCGTGGAGTTCCTGACGAGTGATTTTGAGAATACAGTAATCAACGAGAAAGGAATCCAAACCAGAATAGATCCAATAGTGGTAACACAGTAAGGACACCATTCCGGAGCCATATTTCCCAGCCTATTGTTTAGGTGGACATCTGTCAGCAACGGCTGATTCGTGTGGTATAAACTTACATTGAGAAGATTCCCAAGAAATTTTGTATCCCGGTAACGCCTCACACACTGTACGAGACGCATCAGATAAGGCAGAATCGCTATGAAGTAGTGGATGCCCCAGTTGCGAGAGGTTGCGCAGGTCACCCATGCATCTTGTATCCGGGGATCGTAGGCCGGCGATGATACCGCGTCACCTCCACCCGATATTTTGGGAAAGTAATTGGCGTAGACGCAACTGAAGAAATATAGGTTCTCTAGAGTAAAGGTCAGGCTACACAGCTGATCCCTGGGTAACTATAAGCCAGGGTGTAGGGCACGACCAGTAGTGGAGTAGGCCTACCCAAACCAGAAACTGGTGAACTAGAGGACGCCATGCATGAGTCATACACGAGTAGTAATAAGAAAAACTGCGAACATCAACCGGGAATGCACCGCTTAGGAATAACTTGGCTAGGTTCCTGATTGTCCACCAGCGAGAACTCCTTGACATGAAACGCTGAGAAATCCAGTCAAGACGCACACACCCTCCAATTATCCGGAAATTACCCACTGGAAGAGGATTGAGCAAGAGCACAAGGACAACGGCCAACCAAACTAAAGGCCACAGCATCGGGGGACCAAAGCGAGAAAATGAGAGCCAGAATGCAAAAGCCAAGGCACACGTTATGAGAGAAGGTATCTGTTACACCTGGATGAAGCAAAGCGATCTAGGACACCTCTCAGTCACGCACCTCAAAATATTGGCGGGGATCCATCTTCGTTCTCAAATCCAATTCTGCAAACCATAGAGAAAGGCGCATCCGATGAATGATTGAGAACGTACCGAAGATAAATGGATAGTTTATACGCTCGTGAGCCCATACATTGATATTCACGCCAACCAGCAGCGCCAGCAAGACAGGGCATCCCAAATATCGCGTAAATGTACAGAAGAACACTCCAAGAAGGAAGGGTTTCTCTCGTATGTTGTAGAGAACCTGTTTGCGTGTTCACGCGTACGAACTCCCACAAGGATGGACACGCACATTGATATATTCCTGCTGACAAGCCGCGACAGCAAGTCCGAGATACGTCCCTGAACGGAATACGCTCATGTAGTGTGATTTCACACGCGAATCGAGGCGTAGACGTTTCATTGCCGTCCTCCGATCACCTCTGGCTACACATGATGCACATATCAAAAGATGTGGTAAGAGAAGAGACCTGCAGGGCTACGACGCATGCCTGCTCACCAAATCGTGCAGCATAAATATCTTCCATTTCTCTGATCATGTTGCCTACTCGAGCACCACTGGAGAAAGCTGACGGTTCGACCTATCGTTACGTTGCTGTAGTGAAGACGGTCCTGAAAAACGAGATTCCACACCTTCTCCGACATGTAGATAGTGAGTGCAGGTAGCTTTGTAACCTTCTCAAACTTCTTCAGGGCTTTACGAAATCCTACGAGGTTTAGGACCTGACACGGAATAGAAGCGTTTTGACAGAAGAACCCGGCTCACAGCACATCGGGAACTTACGCGGTAGTTGTTTAGTACCTCAAGACCCCTGGCATTAGGATGAGTGACCACGCCGATGACAGAATATGGACGGACCATACCGGTAGTGCTCCACGACAGCTTTCTTTAGTTTCTTCTTCGCGACCTGATACTCTCGGGGATCTAAGGTAACTTTGGTTGACTCTGAAGTCTGCTTTCCCACTGTAGTGAAGCAACCTGACGGGAAACGATCGCAAGGACTCAGAGCAATGAAGGTAAAATTCACAGATAACTCACCGCTCCGTCCTGACACAAAACTAGACTTTGCTGCCCTCAGGTCCGTGCTGTTCCTCTCGTACACGTGAATAAACCGACCTCTCTTGCTCAGTACACGAGAATTGCTGGATGGTAAGATGTCCTGTTGCAGTGATCATCCGACGAGGCTGCCCGGGTACTAAAGATAGTACTGACATATATCCGTGGCGGTGAGCCACAAGCTCATCTAACTGCTCACGAAGCTTGTCGTGACGTTCTTCCGCCTCTTTTTCGCGTTCCAGGAAAAACGATTCCACTCTTTCCAAGTCAGTATCAAGTAGCTTGAAAAACTTTCGCTGAGCCGGGGAGAGCTGCTGAAGAAGTTGACTCAGAGATGAGGATGGGGCCATTGTGCTGCCTGCAACGGAGAGCATAGAAAATTTTCTATTTGAATGCGCTTCAGGCTCTTATTCTCGGACGAGTCATTCGGTGCGTCCTCGGAAGAGTCGAAACCGATGACTATGACCGGACTTAAGATGCCACCTTGCTCGACCTTTATTTCTCGAATTTGCTTCTTCAGGCCGCGGTAGTCGCTTTAGGAAACATGAGCGTGTAATGGAGACAATTCCAAACGGCACACGGGCACAAGGGACAACGTAAGGACGTACATGTACGCTTTCTTCCACTCCGAGGCCTAGAGGTAAAGGGACCACCGGTCAATGCTGGACTTCAGTGGCCTGAAGCACCGCCCACCTGCACATCCTCGAGGTACCTGTGGCGTAAAAAGATCAGGGAGCTCAAGGACACCGCGTGGCGAGTATGTGTTTCCACTTACCGTGCAAACTTCATAGCTGGGGGATTCCAAGCAGGGGATGGAAGACATCTTCGATGGTGACCACAAAGTTAACTGAATCAGACAGCCAATCGCAGCTTGCAAGGTAGCTGCTACGAAGCAATAAAATAATCAAATGACGGGGCGTGGGGAGCCGGCACAACGAGAGGATCCGATTGGCCTCGGCCAGAATAAAGAGAGGCCATGGGTGACTGCGTGGGAGCTGCCTTCCTTTTTAGATATACAGGTGGCAAGGCCCATATGGAACCCGGGATTCCCCTAATGACCCCGCAGAACAATTCAGCGGTATACCACATGAATGATTAAGGCTTCCCTACATCTAGATGCTACCAGAGCCTAATATGTGTCAAAGGGGTGGTATACACTTGGTTGTACTCTCCAGGCTATTAGCATACTGAAACTGATCCGAGTTTTCGTACTGAAGAAGTTGCATGTCAATACAATTCTTGCCACGAGCGACGACGACAATCCATACCTCCCACATGTCAATCGCAACTTGGCAACTCTCACGCACGACCGTAGGGGCATCCTCCCTTGTCATCCACTCTTTCAGATGCGGAAGCACTTCTGGCGTTGCTATCCCTCCCAAAGCTTCAGCCGCTTCGTGTCGCACCATGTCGGATTCGGAGGTGTCTTGTAGAACCTCTAGAAGAGCGGGAACAGCGTGTGGCGAGAGCAATTGCCCGAAGACAAATGCGATCTCATGTCTTGCGCGGGAACAATGACCCTTGAGAAATCCAACCTATCAGGACTCATCTTCAAACTCACTTAAACAAAGCGCTGTCGTCTGAGAAACCGGCCGCAAGGGCGTCTACCGCAGTGGGCGTACCAATGTTCCGAAGGGCAAACATCGCACGGTATCGCTCAAACAAAGGCAGCCCAGTATCCAGTAGTGTACTTCTGAGTGTGTAGACAATTGCATTGTCGAGGTCCTCCGATCTCTGCGCACCAGAAAGAAGTTTGGATGATGGCGGGGCAGGGTCGACGGATGTGTAGCACCTTGAGTGGGAGGGGTTGTCATTGGTCAGCCGTAGCTATGTCTGGGGAGGGACTGACGGCAAAACATCGGTAATCTGTTTTTCGAGAAGATGCCTTGTCCCCTCCTCTGAGTTGTCCCATTCAATCTTGGCAAGGGCGATCTCGCAAGTTTCACGGACACTCTGGTTGCGATCGGTGAGGTATTCCTTCAGGATCGGGATAGAAGAGGTAGAAGATATTGCTCCCATAGCCTCCGCCGCCTATGTATCACCATCACTGAGCAAGGTATTGTCCAAGCAATGCAAACGAATGCTGACGTACCTCATGTCGTACCATGGGATCTTCGTCCTCGTTCCGGAGGACAGACTCTAGGACAGGGAGCGCCGAAGTACGCTTTATCTGACCTAAGCAATATGCTAGTTCGTGTTTCAAAAGAGCGGATCGATCCTGAAAACCTGGGGGTGTGGAAGTAGATATCCGACTTTCGCGAAGACCAACCCACACCTTTGGATATGATGGTGACCGCATCGTCGCTTCCCAAAGACTTGAGTGTGAACAAAGCACGGAATCGATCGTGCAATGTGGTCGTTCCGCTAGTGTTCAACAGCGAATCTTGGAGAGCCCTGAGTTCAGCGGTGCTGACCGTGTTAGCCATGTACTGGGCAGACCTGTAAGTGGCGGACTTCCAAATTGGCTCGATATCATACCAGATCATGCCCAAGTCAAAGCGTGCACAGGTCGTCTCGCTAACCAAGGTCGCAAAAAAGACCAAGGAACATAAAGCTGCGCTTTTGACGGAGATTCAGGAAAGTTCGGAAAAATGGAGATTTTGTTGGGTTTTCGAAGTGGGTGCGATGCGTAACACACATCTCAAGACCGTCCGAAGTCAATGGCGAGGGTCAGTCAAATAGTATCTCCGTTACGACTCTCCGTCTAATGCGGTTGCGGCCCGACTTAGTTCGGCAAGAATTTTTTTCGGTAGGGCTGCGGTAATGGCAAAGGCACTGGGAACAACACCAGAGGAGGAACATCGCTCGGGGTTGCACAAACTATCGCAAGTTCGCATCCATCTGCCATTATCGTTTGTTCATATGGCTCACCCGTTTCGAATTTAGCATGTAAAGGGCCAAGTTGGCCTACTATTCACTGACTCGGAACCACCAGAAGTCATCGAGTGGTTTGACGATTTCCAACGACCTGACTTTGCGCGAGCCGGTAATATCGCCAGCCGGACAGTCGTACTTCCTGTTGGCCCCGTGATGCGACGCTCAGACCCCCCGGAGCCGTTCCCTCACAACGAGGACCCTCAACTGAGAAAACTGGGGCTGACTACGGTAATGAAACGAGGAGTTCCTACGCTGGAGACACCTCACCAGGTCTGCGAAGAGGGAAAGGTGCTGACGAGTGAGCAGGCCCAATTACTAAAGCTTATTGGCGAAGAGATGGTGGTTTTCCGAGTAGTTTTGAAGGCTCGGTGGGAATCCGGGACGGGTATGGTCACTGACATGGCAAGCCGCCCACTTGCAGCTGAGGAAAAGGATGAGGAGATGAGCGAGTAACGTGTTGTATGTACTTTCCGTTAATGTCACGTGCTCGCTCGCCCGTGTTTCGGACACCGAGTAGTAAGTTATAATGAAAGTGAGTGAGCTGATTGTTATCGACATCGGCCATGTGGTTGCCCAGGGCTGCTCTCGGCCTTCTGGGGCTTTCCCTTCAACAGCCATTGGCACCACCCATCTCGCACCCAAGCCCGATCATGCCGCCATCGTTCACCTTGAAGGCGTTACCCGATGTACTCTCCCCGAAGGATATGCTCTCACTGCCAAGGCCGGGGGATCCCCTCCCAAACGCAGCAGGCGATCTGGCACTCGTTCCCATCAGTCAGTACTCCTTTGACGATCGCAAGTGAGTTCACAGAGTCCTACTCCACACCTTCGCCTAACTCGGTGGAAAATGAGGACCCACAAGTCACTAGCTGTCGTACCTTTGGAGTCTGGATATCAGAAATACACCTTTCCCCTGCCACGGGGTGGCGACGCTTTCTGGATCGACTCACGTACCATCGCACACGTCGTTGAAGCGGAAGGAGAAAAGAAACAGGACATATTCGCAGTCCTAGTCACATACGAACAGGGCAGTGTTAACATCGGTGAACCTGTTCTTGTTGGTTCCCTCCCAGTTACCACTGCAGCAGACTTCCGTTATTCGTCCTCAACGGGTGTCCTTGTATTCTCCGCATACGTCTACGCAGACGGGGATTTAGAAGCGGTGACAGCGAATGACGAAGCATACGACAACCGAGGCAACACTGCTCTGGTGTACGATCAAACCTTTGAACGTCAATGGGACACGTGGGTTGGTCCAAAGCACAAGTCCCTCTTCACCGTCAAACTGCAAAAAGATCACGGAAACTATATCCTCGGGAATTCTTTTACAAACGTCCTCAAGCACACCGAATTGGTATGATCTTCCCCTAGTTACCCGCTTCCGAATCCTATTTAAACACCTTCATAGAGCACTCCTGTCGAACCGTTTGGAGGAAAAGACGATTTCGACATTTCGGATAGTCAAATTGTCTTCACCGCCAAGGACCCCAAGCTACCTAAAGCAATACACACTAAGCAAGATGTACGTGTGTGACCCTACTATTCTTGTCCTTATTCTCATTCCTATCCAGATCTACCTTGTTAGCTTCGTTGGTTCAGATCTTCGAGAACTTACGTTCGGCGTCCATGGTGCTACCCATGCTCCAATCTTCAATCGTCAAGGCACAAAAGTTGCCTGGCTTCAACTCGATGAAGATGGTCATGAATCAGACAGGTTAGTCTCTGTATTGACCGAGTACTCAGTGCTGACATCTATGCAAGGCACAAGGTCGTCATTCATGATCTCGCCAAGGGTGTCAGCTTCACAGTCACCCAGGAATGGGACCGATCGCCCAATGCCCTAGTGGTCGGTGTTCTGTTGACCACTTGATATCGTATCGCTGAACGTCTACCAGTTCTCGGAAGATGGTGACTTCCTCTATCTCACAGCAGAAGACACCGCTAGGGTTAAAGTCTTCGTTCTCCCTGTGCCTCCAACTCCGAACAAAAACACGACTCACCCCAAGCTATCTGACCCTTATAAGACGCCCATCGCCCTTACCTCCTCTCATGCTGCTTCCGGCATTCAAATCCTTCCGAACGGTCGCATTAGTTTCGCAGTTTCGTCCCTGACTTCTCCCAAGGATGTCTTTATCCTTGGCAATCTCCGAAGGGTGGAAGCGGACGTGATAAGCGTGACACCCGAAGCCGATATTTATCGCGGCGAACTCACTCAGATTACGAAGTTTTCTGCGAATTCTTTGCAGGGAAAGGCCCTCCACCCAGGGGAAGAATTTTGGTTTGAGGGCGCGACCCAGCAGATACATGGATGGACACTCACTCCTCCGGGTTACCAGACTACGGACGTGAAGAGATGGCCTATTGTATTGCTCATCCATGGAGGTTATTCTTCTCTGCTATCGTCTTTTAAGGCGCACGGCTTAGTGTGAATATTTCCACAGGCCCTGAGTCATGCTGGCAAGACTCTTGGTCTACACGCTGGAACCCGAACGGTAACATCTATCTTAATGGACACGCCCTCAGGGATGCTTAGTTGGACCAGTTTTCGCTAACCAGGGTTACTTCGTTGTCATGATCAATCCAACTGGATCAACGTCTTTCGGCCAAAGTATTTCCCTTTGACGTGTCGTGACAGCGGCTACAATGCTAATAATTACTGCTTGTCAGACCTCACCGAGGGTATCAAGGAAGACTGGGGTGGAAAACCATTCATAGACCTTCGCAATGGCTGGAAATATATATTGGGTCGTTACCCCCAAGTCAGCTGTTGACCAGGAATGTTTCTTTCTACCAGGTGGTTGACATCCTTATAGGTTGACCCGGAGCGCGCAGTCGCTGCAGGTGCTAGCTGGGGTGGTTATGCTATCAAGTACGTCTCATCCGGTCTCACCAGAGGAGAGATCCTGATCGCAGCATATAAGCTGGATTCAGGGAAACCCAGAATATGGCTTCAACTTCAAGGCCCTGTTCTGTCATGATGGTGTACGCCCCCTGTTCTTTGGTGACGTACACACTGACACCTTCAACCTAGGTTTTCGATACCACCTACA
Source organism: Pisolithus microcarpus (assembly GCA_024613185.1). Lineage (NCBI taxonomy): Eukaryota > Fungi > Basidiomycota > Agaricomycetes > Boletales > Pisolithaceae > Pisolithus > Pisolithus microcarpus. The sequence continues at coordinate 131,565 of JANFAI010000082.1, read as the reverse complement.
ATGGCTACGCTACTGATGAACTTTTCTTTGTGAGTTCGTACACTCCCTTTCGAAGCAAGCAACCCTCGACATATCACTTGGTAGTTCAATCACGAATGGGGGGGACGTCCGTGGGAGCCCAAGTCCTTTGAGCTCTCTCGCAAGTGCGCAATAACGCTTCTCGTTATTCTCTGAAACATGCCTCAACCATGTCCGTAATCTAGGTACAGCCCGGCGTATACCGTCAGCAAGTGGTCGACACCGCAGCTTATCGTTCACGGAAGCAAGGATTATCGCCTTCCGGAAACCGACGGCATTGCTGTATTCCATGCTTTGCAGCAGTATGTATCCTATCTCTGTCCTTTTGGTTGCATTAACATCTACGGTTTGGTGTAGGCTGGGCGTTCCCAGCCGACTTGTCATCTTTCCTGATGAAAACCATTGGGTCCTTAATGCTGGTAACAGGTTCGTACATATTGTGAAGTAGTACTCCTCCGTCAACTCAACACTTGCATTAGTTTGAAGTGGCACTATGAAGTGTTCAGGTGGTTCGACGAATACGTGGGAAAGACGGGGTAGGCCGAGCAATCCTTACACACAAGGGTGCTTCCGCACTCGATGTACCAATGGTGCCCAAAGTTTGAATGAAAGACATCAGCAAATCATTACATGCATGTAATATTCCACGATGAAGTGATGGAGATGTGATCTACGGAGGGCACCACAGTTACCGCCGCGACCTTGGATCCATCCGTTCCCCCGCTGATGCCAATTTACGCTTCTTAGCTTTCGTTGACTTGGTGGAGGATTCCTTTGCTGGAGCTGGTGGCTTTCGTATATGTTTGACGCTGTGTATTTCTTTGGGTTTGGGCTGCAAATGAAAGCAAGTCAGTCGATAGAAAATACGAAACTGAAGTCACCAACTTCGGCGCCCATCATCAACTCGTCGTCGTCAGAATCGGCGGCCGAGTCCATGTCATCTGATGAGGTTCCAGATTCATCCACTTCTACGTAGAGACGTTGCGGAGCTGACTTGCGCTTTATGCGCGTAACCCCCTGGTTCGTCTTCGACACGGGAGTCTGTACAGACGTAAACTTGGAGGTCGAAGCAGACGCAGAAGACGCCGACGCCGAGGGCGGCATGCCTTTCTGTACTTCCCGATCCACGCTCTCCTCCTTGATGGGAACTTCGACGACAGCTTGTACTCGTCTAAGTAGGAGTGACTGGCGGTTCGCTACACTTGCTACGCCGGATGGCCCGCGGGAATGGGTCGTCTGCACGGTTGTGAGACGTGCATTTGCCCGATTTTCAGAGGTCGGCGTAGGTAGGGCCCTTGGGAGTTGCCGGGTTTGTAACGTGCTTGACGGTGCTTTCGATTTGATCGACGCAGACTTGGTGTTTTATGGGAGCCTTACGTCAGAAAAATGGGAGTCATGAGCAAGTGATGCACACAATACCGTAGATGCCAGTAAGTCCCTTGTATTTGAATGCCTCATGATTGGCGTGGCGTGCGTGGTAGAATTCGATGTTTGAGGTTTTACCTGAAGACGGCCAGACAGTGAAAGTTGACTTGGCCCGCAAATTGTAAAAGTGTGGACGAAAACGCACGGAGAAACGTTCAGAGACGAGGTCATCCACTCGTTGGGCGAGCCTCGATCGCTCCTGCTCGACGCGGAGAAATTGCTCCTTCCAGCTGACCGCCTCAAGTCTGGAGGTCTCTTCGAGACGGAGACACTGTTCTTTCCATTGGGTTGCTTCTTGGCGTAGTTGTGCGATGGTCTCTAAGTGGTGTTCGATCTTTTTGGGGAATGCTGAGTGCATCCTGACACGGAACGAGTGGGATGGAGTACCGTCAACTGAGCTTGATGCGCCTGTGACACGGTTCGGGAGCAAGTGGTGGGTATGGTCAGATACAGATGCGTACCGCAGTTTTCCATGTGTTCGCTTCTTCTTTCCAAGCCTGTTCTTCGAGTCTGCAGGCATGGAGCGTCTTGGCAGCCTCGTCTCGTTCCCGACGCGCTTCACGCGCGTCTGCCGTGGCTTGTTCTTGCGCAGTGGTGATCTGATACAAACGCCTCGTCAAACGCGTCTTTTACTTCAGGGTGATAAACGACGCACCGCGAGCGTGGCTGCCCTGTCGATAGCGGCGAGGGCGTCCGTGAGGACTGCTGATGTTGCGCTGCTCATTGTGTCTTGCACGGTCTGTCTCAAAGAGCGCGTGTCCTCACGAGGACCACCGGACCCCCTGTCAACACACATACAATGCAGTGCCAGGACTCTCTCCACGCTCCGCATTCTTGTTTGGCTGCCTCGAACGCGATGCACCATGTCTACCGTAACCCATCCAACTTCGATCAAGATGACGTTGAGCAAAAACCACCCTCGTCCGACAGATGCTAACCAAACTTCGCTGCACGAGCCCCTTGAAGAGCTGGAAGACCAATCAACTGTTCCTCGGATGTGCCTCATCCCTAGCGCAGTCGACCAATGCACCGTGATCGCACATTTTGGCGATAGGCTACCATGATTCTATGTAGTTGCAGAGGGTCCAGCAACATTTGGGAATGCTACGCCAGTTTTCGACGCGCTTTTCAACGCAGAGCTCCTAGAAGCCGAACGACTGAATGCCTTCTTCGAGCACTTCGCTAGGTGGGCTGCCAGGGCTCACTCGTACTCCGGTCCGCGACGAATCCAATACGATATGCTAGCCATCCATCTCGTACAGCAATCGACACCATCGGTCTCTTCCTCCTACTACAATCCAGATACCCTGCTAGAACCCTGTGGAGGCTGTTCCGTCTCCCCAGTAACCATTGTGGGTGGTCTGAGAAACGTCCTTCCCTCCTCTGTTCGCGACGGTGCCCTGTCTAGGCAGGAGATACCTGTGGACATAGCAGAGGGAATCCTACTCGTTGAATCATTGGCAGACAGCCTCAAATGTCTGTTCCGTGCTGATTTTTCCGGCTCCAATTAATTAAGTGATGATTTCCGTATGAACTTCTCTAGGAAACGCCCTTGGGCCTCCCAGGCGAGCACCACTAGTGTAGATGAGTTCTATGCCCTCATCTAAGAACACGCAGACTGAGACTGTCTTTGAGGTGATGAAAATGCCCCGTGTATAGACTTAACCCTTACATAAGGGGTCCTCTCTCCACCCGGAGGTAACCCTTCGGTGCCAGATATTCAATCGCAGGATAGTCCCACTTGGAAGGGACTACTTGCTGTGCACGCAGTGTCTTGGCACGTTTCTTCTTGATTACTTTCATGTATGGTACCATGGATGGAGGTAAAAGTGCCTACGTTTCAAGAGTTCGGTCAGCTTACGGATTGCGCCCGTTCCTTTTGCCAGGCGTCCTGAAGATTGTATGCTGTTATGGTTATTGCAGCACGGTATCCAAAGGTGTACGGAAGAAGCTGTACACGGGCCGCGGGTCAACGCGACTTCCTTGTCTCCCTTGCTACATACCTATGTCTGACCGATGCATTCTGGCACTGGCGTGAAGCGCTTTACAGTGAACCAGTGTTGGAACGACCCAGTGCCACCATTACCCTCAGCATCCAATATTTGGTTGCATGATGTGTGGAGCCCATATACGATCGTGTTTCATACTACCTACCGTCTCATGAGGCCTACGCACCAGATCGCATTGACATCATACTGACGCACACAAGAACTCCATACCAATTCCGGCAGTCCAGTGTCCCGAGTCTGTCAGTATCCTACACTCATCTGACCAATTTCTGTTCAGTCTTTCACGATGGCCAGGCAACACCACGAAGCCGCAAAGGATGTCATTAAGGACGGTAGCGGAAGAGAAGACGCTGCACTCAAGTTCAAAAAACCTTTCCAGACAGTCAGTCGTACGACTGCTACGGACCATGACATTCACGAAGACTACATCAAAGATCCACCTCAGGAAAGTACAGTCGCAATGTCACAGAAGGTTGCGTCTGACATCCTCGCTGTAGAACGCTTCCCGTGTACCCACGAGCAAGAGCACTCCAGGAATCAAAGAGGGTGCTTACGAGGAGGAAGCATTACAATCCGGGGTGTTGGGCGACGAGGATACTGGCAGAATGAAACAGATCGATGTCGAGGGGGAAATACTAAATGAAAGTTCTATGCATCCGCGAACCACGCCAGGCGAACTCTAGTAGAAGCGTTGGGAAGCTGTGTTTTGGACAGCAGCGGAGGGAGTGAAAGCAGAGTAGATTTGCCATACAAGAAATATTTACATGAGTTTAACGCCTCCGTTTACGCCACCACTTTTCTTGAACTTGCGTCCAGTGGCAAATAAAATGCTATCTAGCAGGGCAGCAACCGTCAAAACACCACCCACGATGGCACATGTACTAAATGACCAGTGAGACAACTGAAATGCTCCGGCAGCTGTGACTCACGAAGTAAGGAAGTGCGCGAATGACTGCCTCGTATCCGAATGGACGATAAGGATTGGCGATATTTCGAAGTTGAAGTAGGCACCTGTACTCTCACAGTTATGGATTTAAGGGCGATGAACACATCGATTACGCACCCGGAACGCCAACAGTGCCATGCTGAGTGTAAACACCCTGGTTATCCTCGTTTCCACTTTCACTCAAATCCCGCTCAAAGTGGGTAACACTATACTGGTGGCTATTAATCTATGCCTTGCCGTGAGCAAACAAAATGAGAGGTAACGGTATGAGCAGACCGTTTTGTCATCCAGCGTTCTGAACTGTGTCGAGACAACTTTGAGGAAATACTGGAACATGTACTGCGGCTTGTTGGTCTAGAGGAAGAATATATTAGCACGAAAGGTGGAAAGCTTGTCAACAACAAACTTTCGCCACGTAACCGTCCAGCGGGTTTCCGACGATATTCATTCGCTTCTTCATCTCCTTCGATATGGTAGCCTTTCTCGGGTTGTACTCATCGTCGGCCATGAATAAGAATTCATGAACCATGTGAGAGAAGTCGTGGGGGTTCCCGTCGTTCCTCAAATATGGGACCAGGTCACGGAACTGCCGAGAATTGGTCTGGTATGACCTTCCCGGAGATAGGTGAATGCTTCCAACGACCTTATTGACACGAATACGACCCGAGATATTGCAACCTTCCTCCGCCTGTTCTTTGAGTTTCTCTGACCACCCTTCTTGAACGCACTATGACGAAGTCATCACACATAAACAAACTTCTACGAAATGCAAATCACGGCTGACCTGCTCGATGTCGTCTGGGTTCCCAAAACTCCAACCTTTATTGGAGTACGCCTGTCTCACGTCCTCGCAACTGTTGCAGCACCCAGTTGGAGGCTCTATACCACCATAACAGGAACCGCAGTAATCCGGTCCTCGCTGCTCGGCTAATTTGTCGACTTCGCTACCCAGCTCTCCAGTTCGTATCCCCAGAACATCGGCACCAGTCTTCGTGAGCCGCTTCTTCATTATGTTATGGGAGATATCTCTCTGCTGCTCCCCAGATATGTCCACGACATCCAGACTCAGCACTAGTTCGCAACCGGAGGATAAATGAAACGATGGCCCGAATTGACAACATACACAACACTTACAGTAACACGGAACATGTGGGAACGTAACATTGAGCTTCACGCTCAGTTTCTGGCCTCTGCTTCTATCCACGACTATTGAAGTGTCGACAACTACTCGTCGATAGTCGAAGAACTCCATGGTGGTGAATGCGAGTATAATACATGCAGAAATGAGCGTCACTAAATGGCATTAGGGCGACGAAGGATCCAGTTGGGTCGAGACTCACGGAATGCGCCGGTGCGCGTTTTCACCTTCACGTCCTCCGTAGTCTGTGGTGGGTTGAGGAGGTTAGTCGGCGGCAACCGACTCGTTGGGACTAACAGTGAAATGAGACGTACCTTGCCAAAGGCGTCGATGCCTTTCAAACCCGCCAAAAACCCCTTGGCCATTCTCACCGTCTGAGCTCTTACCGAGCAATCGGGCTTGAGGGTATTTGGGAGCAAACTTTGAGGAGAGGAGGCTTAGCATGGAGACTGGGTCATTTGACGGGCACGTGACCCAACATACGTGTCCTCAGATCCTTGTGCGGAGGTATTTCGGGCACGGTCCAGGTTGAATGGACACTCGTATCAACCAGTACTTATTCCCGTTAGACGACTCTCAGCAATTCCACAGGAACCGATATACCTCGTTTCATCCTGTTAGCTGAAAACTTCACAGCTTGGAACATGGCCCACCGCAACGTGCGGGGGGAGTGCGTGTACGCAAAGTGATCGCCCACAATAAGCCAAAACTACATTAGATACTGGTAAATCCGGTTTAGTCAGAACCTCGCTATCGTTGTCAGTGACACATGAACTTCAGAGACACGAGTTGGACTGGCTCGCAGTGTGAAAGACATCATGTGGTTTGGGCGTCTAGGAAAATCCAATCTTGTCCACTCCTTGCTTGACTTTATCGAACAAACTACGGACACCGTCTTTGATCCCTTCTGTTTGCATGCCAACGTTGTCTGAGCTAGTCCTATATAAGCCAGTTCCAGCGGGACCACCGAGAGTGACATTGACCCCGCCAAGATTGAGATTGAGGGACGGCGCATTAGATGCCGATTCTGGAGGTGGCTCGTAAACTGATGGTGGAAATTTCTTTGCGGCAGCTCGTATCATCTCCACGTAGCTGTTATGGCATCAGCACATGACACGACCAAATCAAAAGTGCCAAATCGACCTTGATGAGTTGTGGACACAGGTCCCTCCAAGTAGAATTTGGGTTCCTGCATTGTTTACTTCCTGATTTAACAACGTGACCGTTCTCGCTTCTTCGTACGTTGTTCCGCCAATGATGAAAATAATAATATCCTGGGGCCTGGCCAAATGGTAGCAACATGTTTCTCAGATACAGAAAATACATTAACTCACCGTTGCAAGCCAAGATTCGTTCCAGAGCTCTCAAGAAACGGATAACTTGACTCTTTGAGCCGTCCCTTGAGAAGATTCTCCAATGTCTGTGATAAGTGAGGGTTATGTTGCGTGTATACGTTCTCCACACCCTGTCGCTTGATCGATCAACCACGACACCTACTCATCTGGAGACTATTACCTTCAGACCCTTTAATGCCGACTTCCCCTTCGCCAGTAATGATTCAGTCGAGAATAGATCGTCTTGCCGCTGATCCGAACCGGCGATGTTCAAAAACACATAAACGAGCTGTATGATCGAGATGTATAGTCAGAAACCAGGGCCATGAACTTAGCATGGACGGACTCCTGCTTCCTCTCTCGATACTCCATTCGCCAATAGGAGGTTGATCAACGAGGCAATGTTACCCGTCTGTGATTTTTGATAACGCAGAGCGTACAATATAACGACGCGGAGCTTGTTCCATGCTGGAACGGCATTGTTTGTTACCAAAGTTTGAACCGTCTGCGTACGATGTTATGTTGGCAATTAACAAAAGTGCGAAGCAAACGTACCTTGAAGTCATACCCAGAACTTGTCGCCAGGCCTTGTTCTACTTCTCCAACGTCAAGTAGACGATCTCGATCGACCAACCTGCTAAGTTCGCCCACCAAGGCGACGTGCTTACTGACATTTCCTCCCAATTTCCTGAATTCCGGGTATTCCTCCACAAATCTCTTCATGTCGGATATCGAATTAATAGCCGAAGGTGATTGGGCGAGGGAACGCGACTGATAGGACTGGACGTAATTCTTGAGGGAAGTCCCTAAATCCCCAAATGTCGCCAAGTGATGAGCTTGGAAAAATGGGTCCGTGGGCGTAGTCAACGTGATTTCCTACGATATTTCTCTATCAAAGCCCAAAGCAGATAGAAGACGACTCACGGAAAGCTCAGGGCGAATATCGGGAACCATAGTAAGGTTTACTCGGCCATTGTGGATACCGAGAAGCTCGTGTACCATGGCCTGGTAAGTCCATTGAGTCAGTAGTGGAGTGACAGGATCATTTCTCCTATCCAGTATGATCAACAGGGGCGATACTACGGTGGGCCGAAAATCAAACAAGGTCGAGTCCGACTGGATGCGGTGCTGTTACAGATGAAAATAGGTGAGTACATCCATCGAGAGAGATGAAATCTTTACGTGAACTTCGTTAGCCAACTTCTTGGCCATACCACTCATTTTCTCGTATCGGATGATAGGCTTCTTCCTTAAGCTTAACAAGACAGCGATGATGCCCTGTACTGAACGCCCCAGTGCAGCGTCATCCCATGTATTGGGCGACGAGCCATAAAGAGGCCTATCCTCAGTTGGAATGTGGTTGAGGGAAAACAGAGAAGGCAGCAGGGGCGCATAATCCGCGAAGTATTCCTGACGAGGATGTTGAAGAGGATATATCGTAGAGCACAGAAGTTATATACCTGCACTTCTCTCACTACCTCAAACTCGTCGGCTTCTGCAAGGCGCTCGATGGTTGACTTCGAGAGGATGTTGCTGAAATCTACCATACGGAAGACAATATAAACATTTGGAACAATCGTGGCAAGGATTTCACGCACTGACAGAGATAATAATCTGCATACTTGGGTTCTCGAAGCTCCGAGGACACCGCCTCGATGCTGTCTTCGTTTGGTTGTAAGAAGCAGACGCATTTCATGTGAGGCATTCGGTTTCGCTGAGGATTGTCGACACGATCCGTCAAATAGACTTGATGGGAGAGAAGGGTTGACTGCGTAGCTGCGAGTGATACGATTGGGGTCTAGAAGGATCAAATGCATGAGCCCTAGGATGCTTGGATACAAGAAATCGTTGTTACAGTGTGTGCATCGAGTAGGAGTACCTTCATAGCGGATGGGGTGGACACCAGCTTGGTGATGTAGGTCTCGACAGCTTTCACTACGTCCATGCCGAGAAGTCCTCCAATACACTTTTGTGTGCCAAAGTAAAGCTGTCGTCCTACTACAAAGGAACCGACGATGCGAGGCAAGCTGAGACGTTGCGCTGCCGGGGCCAGTGTCAATGCTTAGTATTAGACTCCACAGTGACCGCTCATCCCAATCAGGCAGTTTGGCAATTACATCAGCCATCCTCACACCCGAAACATTCACCGGCCCACCGCCCTGACGGGGACAGCGTGGAAAGCAGGAAAAAAGAAAGCAAGTTGTTCGGAAGTTACAACGGTAAGCGACATCTCTCCAAAGCAGGTACATTTGGTATTTGTGCTGCTTGCCCCTTTCATGGCTAAGCCCTGTGAGGAACGTGAAGCAACTTACGTGTCGCTCACCAGCAGGTGGTTGTGGGTCCTGCAAAGGTACATACAGTATGTACAACTCAACCTCAGGCTCCCTCACCTCGCCCCCGCTCCTTGGAGCCGCATGATTCTGATTCTGGACAATACAGTCACTCACGGGTATGTGGAGCTAGGTCACCTAAACTCTGACTATTTTTTTAGGGAGTTGAAAACGCCATTCCGTGGTGTCTATGGCGCGAAGACCATCTCCTTTCTGTCCCTCCGCGGTGATATTTAGCTTTGCATAGGTGCGCGATCCGCGGAGCTGAACCCCTTTTCTTGCTTTCAGTCTGGATCTGGACTTTCTGAAAACCGAAGGGGATACTTTCCCTGGAACGGGGTTATCGTACGTCCCGGAAGGGGAGGGGGAAGAGTTAGTAAGTGTGGTCTCCCCCCTTTTGGTGCAACGTTGGAGGAAAAGATACGTGATTGAATTACTGGACTCGCTGGCATCCACACCGCTTTTATACTAAGCAGTGCGTTCGTTTCCAGGAGCAATGAATACCACATTCATTTTACCCGGTCATTGAGTTAACCGAAGGTCTGCGCAGAGGTTGTGATTGTATGTTCACCCTGGTAACCTTCCTCTTACTGTCTATCATACTCTGGACCCACAATGAATATTATTTATCGGTAATACCGTCCATCGCACCAGGGGGTCTAGGTTCAGCATCAGGATGACACCAGGGTAGCGGAAGCAACCATATAGGAAATCAACGTTGTATCCCGACCTATCGCTTGAGCCTCCATCAATACCACTGGAATAAAAGACCTCGAAGTTATGGGGAGCCTGCTGTAGTAGTAGAAGGAGACATACTGTGCGTCAAATTACCCAGCCCTCACAGGAGAAACCGAGGTATGTTTCTTCCATGAAGCAGCAGCAGGAGCGGCCACGATTTTGGTGGCCGAACTGCTCCAGCTCTTTGATATATACCACCCTGCATTGTGTATGTCCAGACCTATCCGGCCCGATGACTGAAGTGCCAGCCGTGATGATGGGTCAATGTCTGTTCAGGGAGACAAAGTCCTGTGATGACAATATCTACGGGCGTCACAGCCTCTAATGACGGCGTAAACATTAAACCAGCGATGATAATTGATAGCTGTCCCGTCATTTCCACCTGTGCTCAACCCTAATACCAGTTCTGACAATTTACGTAGTGTGATATGTTTAAGCAAGGGAGGTTTTTGTTAATCTCAATAGAATTTTAGATTGTGGTCTTGGGATCTTTAGCCGAGCCACGCATACGAGGGATATGGCGTTCCTGCCACTTCCCATGTGATATAATGCCCGCGTGCCACTGATGGATTGGCGCACCAAATCAGCTTATCTTCCCGACTGCGAGGGGCGACTTGCATCGTCGCTGGCGGCGGGCGTTCTCTGTGGCGTTCCCAGCGCATTTCCTATGTTATGCGTATCAAAGGGTACTCTTGACGTTCTATGTCTGGGCGCGCAACATAACTTGTGTGGTTATGTTCGTCTGTCAGCCTCATGACAATCGCGGTGATTTGCTGTACCAGAGCGGCAACCGCCGGGTCCGTCCGTCTCCCCATTTATTACCTGCCCCGAGGTCAACCATAACTCTGGCGCCTCCCACAAAGTGCTATCCCCGAGCTCGTGGACACAGGGTCATACGAGGGTATGAATTATGCACATCTTCTAGAGTCAATTCTTCGCTGTCACTGCCGTCAGGATTGGACACTCTATATAATAATCCCTCCCTTAATGTTTTCCCGAAGGTGGATGTGCACGATATATAAACGAGTCTCCTCTCGACGATGGAGGCTCAGGTCCTCGAACAGTATGGCCAGCTTTTATCACAACGAGTTACGTCGCGCTCTTTCCGAACAAACATTTGGCATCGCTCGGTATGAGGTCGCTACCCCTGTCTCGCCACACGAAGCCACAGCTGCAGTCACGGTACTCGAGGGCCCCTGTATTTCGGTTACTCTGACCGGCCGCGGCTATCATGTAGGTGCCAACGTGCCCAGGTACTCTGATTGCGCTGAATACACCGTAATCCGCAGCTCAGCGACGGCCAAACATTTGAGGCCATTGAAGATTTGTTGACGTCAGTCAGCCCAAAATACGCGCAACAGCGATCGGACGCGCTTTTTGCCAAACTCCAAGGCCTCCAGTGATAAGAACAAGCGAGACCACCCCAAGACTAGTACGCCGTCTTCCTGCGGGTTTTAGGTGTCTTCTGGGCTGACCACGAGCTGTTAGTTAACCTCCCCTCCCCGTTATTTATTCCGCCTGTGTTTATGGCGCCCTTGATTGAACCCTCTTTTGTTGACTTGTATCCAAAGTCATTTCTTTCTTACTTGACCCCTTTGGCTGTATTGTACGGGCCACCATCACTGGCATTTGAGGACTATGCATGGGGAATAGACGCCCCCTGACAACTTCAAATTTATTGATAGTTGCCCTTTCCGGGCATGACACGCCTATGTACATGGAATTGCCTCTTACCACGTTCAGAACTGCACTATGACGCATTCCTATCCAATAGTTCAGTAGGGAATTCCCCGGTTTGCCTCCTTCCTTCTAAGACATCCTCATACATTTGTCTGGTGAACACTAGCTGCCCAGACCTAACCTTGGCAATGACTTGTGTGACCCATTCCCTGTCGCGATCATTTCGAATACAGTTGGCCCACCATCTATCCATGCTGTCACGGATGAATGGTGTTTTCAACTCTGCATGCTCGCTTTGTTCATTGAGAACATGTAGGATGAACCCAGAGTTGAGGTGCTCAAGGCCTAATTCCGACAGACATTTGAGGATACGCGAGATTCTCAGATTGTTGTGCGGTGCGACTATATGACCGTCGGTGCCGCGTCAGAACCCATGGTCAGTCAGCGAAGGGGGCGGCTCCAATAGCAATAGCGTCACTTACAAAGAAGGTTTACATACCGCACGCTGTAGCTCCCAGGCGGCAACGCGCGTCCCACAAGCCCCGTCTCCTCCGACTGCAGTCGCATACCATAAAAATCCAGCATCATCGAGTAAGCCCTGACGATGCGGCGCATGACCTCTGCGTCGGCTCTCATGGCCGATATTTCGTGAGGCATAAGCCTCTGCGCCGCAAAGTTCATCCCGTCCTCCTGGATCGGAAATCTAGTGCCGATGTTTCAATGGATCCGTTCCTGCGCAGGGACGTGGCAGCAGACTCACAACCATTGTATATAGCCGTGACCGAACTCAAGTTTGTTATAATCGCCTTTCCATCTGTTCGCGATATGGCCGCGCAAGATGGAGAAACAGATATCCCCGGTGAGGTTTCTGCGATTGGCGTCTGTATCGGCCGTAACTTACTGCTCAAAGATCTCTTCCACCAAGAGGCCATCCGGCTGGCACCGCAACCGGTTCTTGTAGAATTCAAGGTTGTCGCTAGTTTGGGTCTGCTGAGGGGTACTTGCCAGGCCGCGGTAGCCCGATAAAAAGGCCCGGATATCGCGAGGTAGATTCACAGCCATCGATGAACTGAAAGCGCCGCTAGCGTTGCCACGGACGTGTGTGCTTGCACGCTGGTATCCAGGGTAGCAGCAGGGAACCTTGAGCTGGAGTGAGGGCTTTCTTCAGTGACAGCAGCCCAACTAGGGTCGTAGCGGCGCCACGCTACTAGCAACTTTGGTGACTGTGCTACATATGTGTGGCGCAGCTAAGGCTGAGGGTTGCTGGTATCTTATCGTTAAGATCCAAATAGAAGCCTAAAACCCTAATTGAACGGACATGGGTGTAATACTAGACACACGCAGAATGGCATGCGCGACGAGGACCAGGCTACCGAAGTCGAACAGCGAGCGGTCAGATGGAACAAGACACATGCGCCATCCCATCCATAGTAGTCAATGTCAGGCAAGTCCAAGGACGTACTACCCGAGTTGGGGTCGTGCCACGTGCTTGCAAGGCGCCCTGACAAGTTACAGTCGCTGTCTCTAGAAAACTCGTGCATTGCAGTACTACAGCGCGCACGTTCGTTCACTGAGAACCCGAACTAAGCTGACCTTGGCGTCAACATGACGAACTCATCCGTGCCAACTCCATCGGTACTGGCCCTATCTTTTTCTGGAGAAATTCCCGAGAGTCTACAGGAAGTGTGTGAATGTACGAACCTAACAGGCCATGGATCGAACGTGCCTACCCACACACACAGAATCCATCCTGCGAGAAAAGTTCTCAACAAACACCTTCCCGAGCACTCCCCACCACCACCCATCGTGTCGGCAAGGTAACACCCGTGATCCATCGTAGTAAGCAAGTAACTTTAACCTCGCTCGCCCTTCGTGCTCCTTCTATCCCCCCTCCCACTGATCTCCGGAGCCTGCTCCATCCGAGCGTATCGTTAACCCCTGATATCAGACCAAGCCAAGGTTTCGGCTCTTCGCTTATCATCGAGTTCAACAGAATGCCGCTTACGTATATGACGTCGTACATTCACCAGAACCGGAGCAAAACCAACGGGGAAGTCAAGAAATACAATTCCGAAAGGGTACTTCAGGCTTCACGTTGTCGTGATCGACGAGATCAAAGCGACAATGCTCTTACATAAACGTGCTACGTGTCTCAGCCACTAAACATTCCTCTAACGGCAAAGATGCATCCTATACAAAAAACAGCAAGAACAATCACTTGATTCAGACCAACAAATGACACGTGTTTCGTTTCGTGCAATGCTAGAACGCTGTCACGGTGGAATGCACGATCACAAGCACAGAACAAAGACGTTTCGGTCTGTGGTACTTCTACTTCATAACAAGACACTTATTGTCGCGAGTGGTGGTGGACCTTGCCGAGACAAGTAATGGAAGAAACCTTTTTCATTATTTATATTATTTTTCCATTCCTCCACATTCAAGCGGGGGCTCCCCAAATTAGCTGTGGCTAGCCCGTCTGAAACAACATGTGCATTTTTATTGCACGCATTTTGATTCATACGCCGGGGCCTTGGAGGCGGGCAATGCATTACCGTAAAGTACTCCTAACGACAAGGGGTGATTGGCATCGATGCACGTACCTGGGGTATGTACTTACTCTGTCCAAAGGTGTGGCTCCGAGTCCGTCGTTCCTGAACAATACTGATATGGCGTCGTCGCTGTAGTTCGCTGTCTCCGTGCGGGACCAATCAACCCTTACGTAGTATGGTCTCATGGCAGCGATGATGGACGAGTTGATATGGGACTGCTGTCATGCGTAAGGTGCACGCGTACAGATACCAGCACAGGACTTTGAAACTGTACGTGTCGGCTTCAGCGGGGCTAAGTGGAAGGTACGATCATCCACCGATTCACCGGTACTCGAACCAAATTGCCGTGGCGCTTGACTTTCGTCCTTTTGATCATGTCCCACAACTACATAAGGTCTGCTCTGTCTACGTTGACGGTCCCAGACGAAGAACTGACCAGTACAATCGACAGCTTTCTGTTGCTATAATGTGATTGCCATGTCGACCGCTGGCAGCGAAAGTTTTTTTGCCAACTGCAAACGTACGCACTGAAGGTGGCAATGCCACGGTGCTGTGAACGGATCACGTACATACCAGATTGAGAAATCCTGTTTGTCAGAGCGCGAAAGCGCACATGTGGTGGCATCTATGAGCCATTTTGGGGTATGGCAAGTTGCTTGAATACATCCCAAATGTCGAAGTCCAGGTATTCTGACGGTTCGACCGAGAGTATTGGCATTTTGAGTTTGGCCCGTGGAGTACGAAGGAGCGTGGCCCTGAAGCCACGCCATGACTGGCGAATTGGGCCCGTTTGACCACTCCGTTTTGTTCGGCGACGGATGGATGCCCCGCGGGTCAGTTTACATCTACCGGCATCGGTGTGTATGAGGGGGTACCTGTTCGAGGGAATCGCTGGAGCATTTGCTCTGGCGGAGTTAGAGCAGACCGATCCACGGCACGTCCAAAACAGCGGATATGCGGCGTAACAAACTGATCGCTGTTCTGCGGAGATGTTTCGGAAGCCGTGTGCACGCTGTCGTACAGGCGAATGAAGTGACGAAAATGATAGAAAAGGCAATGCAATGAGCTTCCTCGACTGATAAACGTACGAAGTATACGTGTGTCTCGTCGCGTCCTCCATAGTGTTGTGATATTTAGCATATCCGTTATCAGCTTATTTTTCGCAGCGGTAGACACGACACGTTGGGTGGCTGTCCGATGAGCGTGTGAGGTGACTATCTGACCGCTTATCGCCACCTTGTGAGAGCCATTGGAGAGACGAGTTTGCACGGTAGTCTTTTCCTGAGAAGATGCATGCAGAGCGGCGTGCGAACCTGTGGAACAGCCCCTGTTCACAACAAATGGACATAGCAATCTGCCGCATCGGTGGGTTCATATGTATATATAGCCCATGTCCCACGTTTGCTTCGTACATGGACGGATCAAAGGACAGTGGCTTGGGCGTGCGCGGGGACGGTGATACACATGAAATGCCGAGTGGCTGCCATGCATCATGCATCAAGTTTTGACAAGACGTGCTGCGACCAGAAGGCAAAACAAACCCCACGGGGAGGGCGGTGGAGTATGGTTCACGTGGACGGCGGCCGGTAATTGAAGAACGGAGGGGAGCAGACGGCACTAGTGTGTCAGGCGGCGCGTTAGTCATGGACGCCGATAATGAACACCTACCATGTGGCAGACGTGGCACGGAGGGCGGTCGAAAGTCGGGATGCACGACGGGACACGTAGCGAATATGAATCGGAACACGCAGGGACGACGACGACGACGACAAGCAGCAGGCAGTCGCCGAAGACATGCGGGAAAGGCCGAGGGTAGGCGCGGACCGAGTCCGATTGGTTTGGGGGAGGAGAAAATGTAAGATAAAATAGAAAATAATGATTTTTTACGATAAATATTTCATTGGACGTAAAAGAACGGGTCTTCCAGAAAAGGGCATGCGGTGTCAGCGTGCCGAGGACCCGCGGTTGGTCACTGATCAGGGAAATTGGAAATCCCAACGACGGGAAAAGAACGGGAGCACGGCACGACCCCAGATGCGGTTGATGCCGTAAAAGGCAGTCCGTGTATTGGACAGAACAACAAAAAATCCGAAATTATTAAAAAGCTCATCGATTTCGTTCCTTTCGTCTCGCTTTTTTCTCCTCCTCTCTCTCCCTTCCTGCCTGGTCACGTGCCTCTCCCTCATGATGCTCCCCATGGACGTCCACTACGACGAGGCTTGGTGTCCAGTCTGCGACAGACAAATCATGCCCAAGCGATACACGGTACCCGTGCAACAACCCCGTGAGTACACTACCCTGCCTTTGTCTTGACCCGTCTCATATCCTTACAGCTAAAGAGGACCCACCACGCACGAAGGCAGCCAAGGTGAAGGGTGGCGGTCTCGCTCATGGCACCGGCCGCATCAGACCAGCCATCAACCGGTCAGACTCGACGGCTTCCAAGAATCGCTCCTCTCCGCCTTCCCAGCAACCTCTGCCACAACCCTCAAAATCAGCCCCTCAGCCGAAGCTGCGCACGGTCATCGACCAGGGTCCCATCCCTTTGTACTGCTCAGACGACTGCAGGTTCAAGGATCTGTCAAGACTCGACGGTGCCTTTTCCATCGACTACAACCCCAATAGCACCTCCCCGCCACTCCCACCAGTGCCACACAATTCTTTCGACCGCTCGGTGCAGTGCGAGTCCGAGGACGAGTCCAGTGGCCCCGCATCTTTCTCTCTCGATTCCCGCTCCTCCTCTGATGATTCGGGTCCTGTCTCTCCCAGTTTGACCACCCTCTCTGCCCTCTACGGCTTCCCCCCTTTGCCTCCTGCGCCACCCATTCTACCCACGTCAGCCAAGCCCTCCCCACCAGACCCTCAACATCTCCACGATTACCAAAGTGGCGTAATGATGTCCGCAAAGCGTATCCAAGCTGCCCTCTGCACACCCCAATCAACGAAACGCCCCTGGTTCAACGAAGCACTGCCACCTCGCAAACCTATCCCTGGTTGGACCGATGGCAGCCAAGATTGGCGTGAATCCGTCTACAGTTTCTCACCCCGCCCCTCTTCCATAGTCGCCCCTGGCTTGGAGGCAAAGCCGTCCTTTGCTGCCTCGTCCCATCGCGGTGTCCAATGGTCGTCGAGCAACCTCGACATTTGTAAATCATCCAACTCGCTACCTCGCTCGAGTCGGTCAGAGGCAGACCAACTCGATGTCAAAGTACTCCCCCTCTCACGCTGCCCTGAATCCCGCACCTCTTCCTTCACACCATCCACATCGTGTCCCAGTCAATCCCTTCCGCCCCTTTCTCCCACTTCCTCGACATCGACACGTCGCCGTCGAGATAACCTTCTTGCGAAGGCGGGCGGTCGCTTGCTCGTTCCCAACGTCACCGTTCCTCCTCACCACAGTGCATCGAGTCAGAGCGTGTCCTCGTGCATAAGCAGTCCGCTTAGCCGATACCCCAGCGAAGTTAGCGAGGACAGCATGCTCAACGAGGAGCGCAGTAGTTCCGACTCAGTCCCCTCGCAACCATCTGTATCAGGTACGTGGCACAGCATACACTCACGGAACATCGTGTATTCACCGGATCTATACCTAGTGCGTTCGTGGTCATATGACAATGTCAGGACCTACCCCGTCATGATGCCGCCTCCAAAGAAGGAAAAACGTATCATCACACGCGTCATCGATGGTGAGACGAAGGAGGTCGAAGTGGAGGTCGAGGTTACCCCGCAGGTCAAACGTCTATTTCTTTTTGCAGGAAAGGAGGCTGGTTGCGAGCAACGACAATGCTGATCGATGCGACTCGGAGCAAGGATATCCTCTATACCCCGGATTCTTTCTGCAGTTCGACGATGGTCGGAATGGCAACACGCACCCGTGATTTATTCAGCTGCATCTCTCTCTATTCTGCCTCACATCTATACGCCAACTCACACATCACGATAATTATGCATCTTAACGACCTCGTCGACACTGCCTAATTGCGTCGCATCGCCATCGCTTTTCTATATATCTCGCTCGCAACTCGCCTCACAAAAGTGCCATATTGGTCGTGCCGTACGGATTGTACATTATACTTCCTTTTTTTCCTCTCCTTTTTCATTTCGGCTCTGTTCGTTGTGTACTATCAGCTACTCATTTTACCCTACGAATATTTTAGCACAGTGGAGTAATCGTTCTTCCGTTATACTGGGACTCGTTGGCATCCAGTTCTTGTTCGGTTTGGTTTGGACGCACGTTACTCGATGACGGGATGGTCTGACGTGTGCTATTACTGGTGGTCTTTTCTGTTTCAGTGACCTTGTTTATTGTGACTTTTCCTTCTTTCTTTTTTTCCCTTCCATTGCGTCGCACACATCGTTCTGTTGTAAGTAGCATTGTACATTCTCCAACTATATCCTCGAGGGAAAATTCAACATGTCCTCGACCACCTAGCGGACCATATTAATGACATGCGAGAGAAATGCGCGTAACAGAAACCGTCGTCCCTGACGGATGTGTGTGTCGCGTGCAGCAAGTGGCCGATGGGACCAGCGGTCGTACTTCCTAAGACCCATCTGGAATGTGCATGAAACATGCTGCAGATCTGATTGTACGATGTGGCGAAGAAAACGACTGAGCTCCATGGTGCTAACAGCTGACAGACAGTACTCGACCAGAACGGATTTAGTCATCTCCGCCCATGACTATAGTGTCGTGCCAGGCAGTGGACATCCCACTATGCTGCTTTACCGGTCATTTTGATGAATGAAATGACTCCCCCCTGCTGATGCTGCTTATCAGCGAACTACCTATCTCAGTCTATTTTGCACAAGTACGCCGTCCACCGGCGTGTGAATGAGCCGATGCGTATTAATCTTGACCAGCGCTAGCGCTAGCCCTACCGGCCAATCACCGACGGGACCTGTATCATACTGGATGTAGCTTGACTTGCCGTCCTGGTGGTTAATAGGGGGACAAGCATCGTGATAGGTGGGCGAGTGCGTGGTTCTAGGTCGACCCGCACCTGTGGGATCGCGGCCCTCGCAGGCTCTTTCCATAGGTAGAATCCGACCTCTGGGCCTAACTGGATCGTACACCACTTCCGAATGTCCCCGCATAGCCAGCCAGCCAGCTCAAGACCGGGCTGCGGTGGCGGTTCAAATCGCGGAAATGCAGCCAAATTGTGCGAAATTGCTGTATAATGCACGGAACTTGCTATCCATGTTTCTCTGTCGATCTAGATTTGTGCCCCACCCCCTCTCCACATTCACACTTGGCTCTTGGCTCTAGCCCCAGGCGCACCATTTAAACATACGGAACTTGCTACATACATACATACTAAGCAGCATGGAATCAACTGCTGGTCTCTCTCGATCTAGATTTATTTCGTCGCAGCATTCCAAATTGTCTACCGCCCACCGCCCGGAGTTCTAGCACTTGGCTCCAGACTCCCAGCTCCGAGATTCTCCACTACCTTGGTTTTTCTTAATGAACAACTTTGACAGGTTGGTCCTAATATGAGTGTGCGTGTATTTGCACAGCGACAGGCCGACGGCGTCGGCTCTTTGCTTTGCTCGCTGATTATGATCAGCGTGCGAGCCGAGTTTACCCCGCTTTGTGTCATAATCGCGTTCGATGTAACTCGTACGTGCTTGTGCTGTGGCACTCGTGTCCTTGTCCTTGTCCTTGTCTTGGTTGACCTTTGGCAGGAGTACAGGACCAGACCAGAAAAGTCTAGGACGCGACTGACAAGGATATATATGTATTGCACACTAGTGGTCTTCGGGTCACAGGCACGTTTTCATCGGACGAGTTCTACATGGATGACAGATGGGCCCCACCCAGTTGCCAAGCATGGTGAGCACAGGATGAGCACTGGTCTCATAATGAATCACGAGATCGGGACAGAGACGCTCGGGTTATAGCATGGTGAGCTGTGAGTAGCACATGGACCGATGGCTCCATTTCTGGCCAGGGGGTTGTTACTGGGCGTAGGACTTAGCGTTTTTACGCGGTCTCTCGATGGCTGTTGTACAGGTGTGCTGTTCTATCTACAGCCGTGACGCGTCTCGTTTCATTGTTGGCGTCCTTCCTTCGCAGACTGCAACACCACGTCTCCAAGGGACCGGAACTTGATTGAGGTCTGTGTGGGCTGGGGTTGCCATGAGTCGGTCGGAACTATGAACTATACCTGTAGGAACTCGAGACCTCATTACTGATCTACGAGAAGGCTGGCATGTACCGTTCCGGCTTGCCGCGAGTGGTCGCTGCGTCGGGCAGTACTACAGCAATGCGGCAGGCGGCGGACAGCTGTCCAGCGTCACTCTGATCATGGGATCGCTGGCAAAACGACAGTACGCACATACTGGATCGGTGGTATTAATAGTCACCGTCGTAACCACGTTTTTTTTTCTTGTTTTTTTTTTTTTTTTTTTTTTCTCTGTCACTGCGGAAAAGGACGGGTTCGGACGTTGTCATCGCAAACTGCCCGAGGGTCGCTGAACACGACGTATATCACATGTCCGCTGATATAGATCAATGTGCTGCCGATCTGTGCGGTGGGGAAGGGACCCACAAAGGTACACAACAGACGTTGTTACCTGATACCGCGCCACATCACTGTCTCCTGGCGAGTCCGTTGTCGGTGGGTCAGCTGGTTTTCATACATGAATGAATGGATTGGAGTGTACCTCGTCGCTCGTCGTCTTCCGTGTGGCAAAAGACCCTCGGAGTATCCTCTCAGCCTTCGGGGCATCCGTTCCGACGAGCAAAAGCCTGCCCCCCCACTTTGGTCCCGCCCTGCTTTTCTCGGTGCGGGGTAACGTAAAAACTCTTTCCGACGTCCAATCGGCGTCCGCGCTACGGGAGTTGTCAAGTAATAACATTATCATTACAATATTACATAATAGAAGGATAACACATAACCGCGGGCTTATGTAACTTTTTAGTTAGTTAGCAGCAACCAATCGCAGTGCACGAGGCCGCCAGTCTAGTGGACTGACAGCAGGCACGCTGTTGGATTTGGATCGTGTTGCCAGAATATATCGTATCTCTCTCTCAGAAGAGGGTCTGTCAAGTCAACTGATCTGACTCGCACACTATCATCGACGTGTGTCATTTCAGCCCATATCGCCAGGCTCCCCTGATGAATGCCAGGTAAAGTGCGCGCCTTACTCGTTAGGAATGGGGCGCTGTGTCAGTGTGGGGGAGCTCCCAGGGGTGCCCTGAAAGACTTGACGGCCGCCAGCACCGATCAATGCTTGTACGTACGCAACGTTGCATCTTCGATCTATGAACGGACAGGAGTTGCTTGCGTCAAAATCACGAAATAAATGACGACAAGCAGGCCTCTCGATTCGGTGGTTCACGGAGCCTGCAGACCGTGTAATGTACGTAGGTGCTACTCGATTGCGTTTTCCAACTCATCTATGCGCCACAAGCTATACGGTAACGCTACCCACGCTGGGAAAGCTATCACACCCTTGCGGACGTGGGCATTTTTGGCTTTGGCTGACCAAGATTAGCTCACTACAGGTAGGATTGGACGTACTTGCGAAACAGTACGTATCCACTTACCGATCTAGCAACGATGTGCTCCACTGCCGTTTACCGGTTAATGACCTCATACTGCAATCAACTTGGATTAAGGGCACGTCGACGAGAAAAACGACCCTAAACACGAGGCGTAAAAAGTGGTGGAGCTTGAGAGCCAGACGAATCAATGATGATCTGAACGGCAGGGTGCACTGCAAGTATTGAAATATATTCACTCTTCGTGCAGGACTTCTGAGCGGAAGTTGCATTGGCTGAGCGCAGGTTGGCACTGATTGGCGAGTTTCTCATGACAGGTCGTCGTCGCTAGGGCGACCTCGCACCGTCATGAGACAGCCCGTGATATTTGGTATCCAGGCAGTCTGCAAGGGTCATCCCTAGATACATGTTGGTGTGAAGGGTGCGCACCAGCAAGTAGGCGAGAGCGAGACAGCCCATGACAGAGGGAAAGTTCTTGAAATACGTGAGGCACACGTGTAGCACATGAATTCGAGTGTGTACGGGAGATATGTATACCGATAAGCTTTGATTCCATGTGTATGTGTCGGGGCCTGGAAGGCGAAGAGAGAAGGATGGTCGAGGTAACCGTCATTATGAATATTTTGCGCTCCGTCGCTGCGCCTGTCGAGGTAGAAGGAATCTCCTCTGGGATATTCAATGAGGGTAAGTGTCACGGCGTTTTTGCGTTGATTACGCGTTGGAAACGAGCTGCGAAACTCCCCATGTAGCTCAGGGGTAAGAGTAGTTTCCTAGGGCACACGGTAGCTCAGGTACAGACAACTGTAAGCACTTCGATAGCCCGAATCATAGAGGTAAGATGTGTACACACGCTACAGAGACATTGCACATAAGAAATCGAGCAGACGTGGGACGAGCGAGGAACACGAGAAGCGGAATTATTTATGTTACGGTGGGCTGATGTAATCGTTGACTTGCGACTGCCAAAAATTAAATAGGGGGACTCACACGAGCCCCAATGGGCCTCATTTCCCCTTAAGACGTCCCTAGCTCTCATGAGGTGTAGAGAAATTTCTGCGCAGGACGTTATCTCTAACGTTGCGCAGCCAACAGCCAAGTTCGAACGGCAAAGCTCGAGCCCCGTCGATTGACGCGACTAGACGAGCCGGGAAGGACACGCAGTTCTTGTATCAGCCGCCCTTCCATCAAAGTCGGTTTCGCAAGATAGACTTTGAATGCGACGAATGGAAGCCCATAACTGTCTCCGGTGTGCAATATTTGCTTTACTGGATTTTCAACGTTTAGACTCTGACGGATCGTAGATATAGTTTGAGGGTTTGTCCTGCTACGTCCGAGGACGTGAAATTCCGCTCTTAATTCTCGGTGTTCCACGGGGGAACATGCCTTTTGCGCATTCTTTCTATACTCGTATGGACATCTCTTCCGGAGCAGTTGGGAAGCAAGTGACGCTCTTCGAATTTGATTATGGAGAACCGTGTTCTAGTCTCGTCTGCTCCGTTTTGAAACTGCCTATGCGTCGCAGAGTGGTGAGTCTGTGTCGTCCAGCTGGCATGAATGCACCTGAAATACCTAATGCAGTGTGGCCAGAGGCAGCGAGTTTCGTTGCATGGTTCGGAAATCGGATGACGTGACGTTGGCCTCGTTGCATCGCGTAGCCGAGAGTATAAAATCACACAAAGATGACACTGCGAAGAAAGTCTTGTGCCCAATTTTTCTTCATGTTTTCTCCAGAGGGATGACATGTTGCATCATTTTCTCCCCTCTGCGCGTCTTGGATGTCGCGATAGGTACGATAGACTTTCCATCGATAAGCTGTGCATTGAATGGGCCGCGTATACACGAAACGCACGTCCAGTACTCTCGATCTCGTCAAATCGCCGGACACTGGCGATGAGGATAAGTTTTCATCGTTCCGACGTGGTGGATTCGATCATCACACGTGTTTTCTCTCTTGCCTGGATGATCGTCCGGGGTAAGTCAACTAACATTCGACAAGTGGTCAGTCTTTTCAGCTCTCTTCGTCGTGCGCAGAAAAATAAAGAAAAGATCGAGAAAGTTGAGGGTGGACCACATATCCAGATTCGGATCAAGATCCGCACTCCGCCGCCAACTATATATCGTCTTGCCACAATCGACCTATCATCTCTTCCGCGCACCTGATATTAAGATCATCGTGCACAATGGTGAGGTCCTCCTCTCTTGTCACCTCACTAGTGAATCGTGGTTTCAACTTCATGCAGGGTGTCACCATCGAAAGGATAGTACCCGGTGATGGCAAGACCTTCCCAAAGAAAGGGGGTGTGTGCGGCCCACGACTCCCTGCAGCTCGCATCAGTTGACGAGATCGCCTCATCCCCCAGATAAAGTGAGGATACATTACGTCGGCACTCTCATGGATGGCAGCAAGTTTGATTCGAGTCGAGATCGGTGCGTAATCGCGTGTGCTGGCGTTCTATCAGCGCCGTGATCGAAGCGTTCGATAGCGGTGTACCTTTCGACACTGAAATCGGCGTCGGGAAAGTGATCAAAGGGTGGGACGAAGGTGCCTTTTCACCTGCGTCATGACCCCGAACGAGAAACTGACGATTTGGTTATCGAACAAGGTGTCCTCCAACTATCGCTAGGGGAGAAGGCGAATCTGATCGCTACTCCTGATTATGTGGGTCGAGTGCTTTCCAGGAGACGGCCACCGCGCTCAACGGAAGTCTTTTACTCTTAGGCATACGGTGCAAGGGGTTTCCCACCAGTCATTCCGCCAAACTCCACGCTCAAGTTTGAGGTCGAGCTACTGAAGATCAACTAGATCTCATCTCGTTTTCCGTTGGACAAGTCGCGTCTACGTGTTGTTGCGTTGTATGATGGTCATGGCTTGTCGTCGAGTAGCCACCTGTGATTACCCTCCTTCGTTCGGCTTCCTAATGTCAATTGTATGTTGTCTCTCATGCCCTCACGATCCCTGCATTGTAGTATCGCTCGCGATCGCGCAGTTCGAGTCCAATAAGTTGCAAGGCCCACTCCATCGACGCCGTGATCGTCGGGTCCCCATCCCCGGGCGACACCGTACATATCAGTGCTTGATGATATCGATTATCGGTCGCTGATATGCTGACATCTATCGTCGTATTCAATTTGTATAGGGTGATCGACCCCGGCGCCGTCTTTTTTTTGTCTTTCTTTTCGATTCTGGCTTATTTTATCTCATCGCGTCACTGCTGACCGCATTAGAGTTATCGATCGGGCACTACCATTTCAAGTGGTACGCCCGTATCCATGATGGTGACGACGATACCCTCGAAATCGGGTTACACTAACAGGGTGGAGCGTTTGGGCAAGTATATGGAATAGAATAGTCTGCGTCGATGTCTACGAGGAGATTGAGAACTTGGGTCTACGTACACATTACACATGTGAGACTGCATGTTACTGCAAATCACTCATAATTTCTATCGATTATGCCGAGCTGTGTGTAGCACTAGGAAGGTTTTTTCCATCTGAAAGATATTCGGTTTGGCGAGCGCACAGATCAGTGACATCCGCGTAAAAGTATGAATCGGATCAGAAACATGCATGCACGAGGTTGGAAAACAGGGGGTGGCGGCCAGCATGGTATCTAACTTCTACCCGGAAACTCGTATGAACGGTAAGATTGTGGTCACCGAACACGTACCGCAGCCACTTGAGCAGAAAAAAAACGAAAGCAGACAGTCACAGGTAACTTAATCAGGATAACTTTCAAGGTTGAATGCTGACCGGTAATGAGTTTGTAGGCGTATACCTGACGGCGCACCCTTGTAGCAAGATAATGTAGCAAGATGATTTTGCAACGGGGTTTGACCATTCCTTACTTCACGACATGCTGTGGGAGGAGTGATTGGAAGCTGGAGTGTGGTGTAAAAGGACGGATGCATATAGCGGGGCGACGAAGTCGCAGATTCCAATGTGATTCTACGTCCTCGGCGTCGCGTCACGGTGGAAGATTAATATTGTGCACTGACGCGTATGCTGCATCGTATGATCAAGCCTTGGGCGGAGGACCTAAATCAAGCGGCGGATAACACTCCTCCAAGCGACTACTCGCTAGCATCAAGGACTTCTCCCATCCGATCGGGTTGTCTCAGCTAAGGGTTATGTGATTCTTCAACCTCCGCACTGCGGAATCCTCAGCAGTCCTGCCTGTTCTATGTAGAAAGGCACCTTCTAAGCATCGACAGAAGTGCAATACCATCCTGTGCGAGAAGCTTTGAAGCTCTACCGTATCGCTTCAGAAAAGACTTTGCACGTCAGACGGGGAGGTGGGGCTTTCTTCTCGTAATGAGCTTGCACGTTTATTGCAAATATATATAACACTCACCGTAGTGGGTAAGGTTACGAGAACCCATAACCAAATTCACGCCAAATGATTGTGGGCGTTCTAACCTGGATTTGTAGAGGGACAAACTCAGCTTACAGGAATGGTTCCTTTTAGTAGGAAGTGAGGAATGAAGATTTCTTATGAGCCGGTCAGGGGAGGCCATAATTTATCTAACATGGTTAGACGATTCATTGAAGATTGACCTACCAAATGTCGAATAGAACGAGTATGGACGTTTCGTCGTTGCCTTAATCATTGCACCCAAGGCACGGTAAGAGACAAGGAAACGTGGATCAAGTTGTCAGCGATGACATCGGAATTTCTACCATATCCATGTCGTCATCGTCGTTTTCAGTACTCTCTGTTGATCCGGCAGCCTCAGGCACAGCCGTGGCTGCCATCCTGTCTTTACCCTGCACTCCTTCCACACCATGAGAGTACTCGTCCTCGTTGACATCGGCCAATTCCGCTAGCTGAGCAGCTAACAAGGCAAGCTGAGCCTGTAGCGCAGCTCGTTGTTCGCCAGTGAGATCCACCTGCGACCCTGACTCCCCTACTGCAAGGTCCCTTGAGACAACCTGACTATGAAATGACTCGGCGGTTGATCCTGATGGCCGCTCGGTTGACGTCGTTCCTGACTTGTCCATTGTGTCTCCTTCGCTCATTCGAAGCAATTGGCCAAAATTGATCGCTTTGAGGATATTTTGAGCAGCCTCCCAGGCATCAGTCCCTTCCCCCGTTTCTTGGTCCAGATTTTCGGTAGTTTGCTTTTGAGCTGATGAATTAGGTTGACCAGTGGGAAGCACAGGGGCAAAGGCTGGTGGGGGTGTACCCTGATAGTAGTAGCCGTAAGGATAACCTGGATAACCTGGTGGTTGACCAGGGGGTGGCGGTCGCCTCTGCGATCCATGTGTGATGAGAGGTGTATGTGTGAAGGGAGACGCTGCAGAGGAAGTTGCCTGAGATCCGGGCATCACCGCTTGGGTGTGCGTTTGCGGTCGACGAGTCGTACGTCTCGACGTCTATACGTCACTCGTTAACATACGAAGTGAAAGCGAATTGCGCCCATGTCCTTACGTTACCTCCTTCCCAACTTTCGTTCAACCTGTATTTGCCATTGGAACTCTTTTCTAGTCTACCCCTCTTGTAGGCCTTTTGTAGCGCTTGACTCGCCGAGGGTCGAAAATTGGATTGTAGTGGATAATGCATTGCCATCCATCCAAACAAATCTTTTGGTACACAACCTTCCGGGTCTCCACAATCAAGCAGAGCTTCGACAATCATCTCCTCGTAACTAGGAAGGTCGTCGACGGCATTGAGTGGTGGTTGTGGTGGTGGCGGCGGCGGTTGTGATTGCACCTGACGCTGTGCAGAAGGCGAGTGTGGGGGATATGTCAGCGCAGCACTTGGAAAGAGGGGCGGCTGTGCGGGTAGATTTGGAGGGTAAGGCATGTGGGGCGGTGGGGGATATGGAGGGTACGCCGCATGAGGAGTATAGTACGGAGCATGAGGGTAAGAAGGATGGTAATACGGCTGATGAGGGTACTGAACGGGCGCCAGTGGTAGAGGCTGAGCTGGCGGCTGAGTAGCTGCAGGAGGGGATGTCGATGCACTGGGCACAGCAGCAGCATTCGAGATTGGTGACGAGGGCTGCGAAGTATTGGCCTCTGGATGGGGTGTCTTTTCCTTGGGCGACGTCTGTTCTGTAGTAGTGGTGGCTGACTCTGACTGAGCCTGAGACTCCTGGGCTTTCTTGCACAGTATGGCTGCAATGGCAGCGCGAATATCGTATGGCCACACTGAACTCTTTATATGGAGCGGCGCATGGGCTTCGAAGGTCAGACAGATGTCGATGACCTGTGGTGGAGGCAATAAGCCCAAGTATTGTTTCTTGATCGCATAGATTTCTGAATCTGCAGGACATAACCAGGCTGGTTACGCGGTAGAACAGCTGAATTGCCTACCGATCAACGGTTGATATCCGTTCTGTGTCGGCGGGTACACATAAGAGGGAGGTGCGCTCGTCGTCTGCATCATCCGGAGAGCTGCACAGTTTTTCGCTTCAAGGTTTACAATTCAGCAGCCACACACAGCACACGGCAAATTCACGACTCAAGCCAAATCTAAGCTAAATTCCACGATTCCAGCGAGACTACTGTAAAATAACATCTACCAGTCTCATGAGGCCTCATTCTTACTGGTAACATCGTTGGTCGCGGCTTCTCGTTGCGCTAGAGCGGTTTCTTCTGGTGTCAAGGACAAGAATGATTCCTTGTGTCGTTGTGCCCATCTTCGTATCTACAGAGAATGACGCTCCGTCGCAGTACGGCTGACCATGGTAATGTTTCGACTTACTGGCGAGAAGACATGCTCCCGGTCACCGTAATCAGCGACGAACACGCAATACAGGATGGCGACTGAGCACCCGTGTTGTCAGCGTACAGTAGGACTGCACCGCGATGAACGACGGTGACGCACTGGGTATCGTAGTATATATCAAGAAACCTGATGCCCTGTACACCCAAGGTGGTCTAAAGTCCTGTGCCGTGTCATCCTCGACTTCTTGCCTGGAGAAAGGACTCTTGCGGTTGTCCTGTTTGGTGGACGCGTAAAGCCGCACCCGCGGCCTGAAGAGCTGCACCGTTCTTAGCAGCTGAGGCCTGCTCAATGGTCCCAGTCCGTGCATGTTTTAGTAGCGAGACCCTGTGGAGAACTGGTTTGGACGTTGTTTTGAAGAGTTTCGGTGCACTTCATGCACGCATCATCCAAGGTTAGGCGGACTTGGACTTTGAGGTAATAGCGTCGTTTTATGTTCCCAGTGCTCCACTCCACTTGTTCGTATTAATCCATGGTCCCACAGGTCTTGACGCTTAACCACAGCCATGTCATCGAACGCGACGAACACTCCATGCAGTACCTTCCCGCTGCAGGTTACCACTGGATCGGCGGCCGATCTATACTCCTATCTCTATCCTCATCACCCTCCAGCTGTAGCAAAGTTGCTGATAGAGACTGCACAAGCTCTGGTAAATCCCCGCGGAAAGGGCATCTACGCCACAGACGAGACCATCGATGACATCGAGTCGAGGCTCGCATCCGCCGAGGGTATCGTGGGCAAACTGTACACCAACGCTGAGAAGAGAGACCGTAGAAGACGTTTTAGACAATGCCTTTACGAATCCCTTCCAACTGGTGAGCCGCCGTTGTCTTCTTGCCCGTGAGACGCCGCAGGTGTACAAACTTGTTCCATCAGATTACATCTCGGGCGTCATCCTTTACCACGAGACCCTTCTGGACTTCCAGATGGGACCAATTCTGTCAAATCGAGGCATCATTCCTGGTGTGCGTGCAGACACCAATGCACACCCGCTTCCGATCTCCCCCTCCGAGCCTGCAACCCAAGGTCTCGATGACTTATTGCCACGTCTCCGAGCAGCTGCTCGCGCTGGTGCTCGCTTCAGCAAGTGGCGAGCTCCAATCCTTTGTAATTCATCTACCCTTCCTACCCAAGCAGCGTTAGAAGCCCAGGCAGAGAGTCTGGCTCGATTCGCCGCTATCAGCCAGCAGGCAGGACTAGTTCCCATCGTAGAGCCAGATGTCGATTTCGCGGAAGATGCCAACCTACAGCGCAGTGTTGAAATCCACGTCAAGATTATCACCATGATCTATGCCCGATGTGCTGCGTACGGCGTCCTCCTCGAAGGTATGTTTCCCGCAAGTAAGCTCGCCAATGATGTACTTCCCGTGGCCCTCCAGGCTCCCTGATCAAACCATCGTTTCCTCAACCGGGATTGAAGCACGCCTCTCGGCCAAACACCCCTGTCGAGGCCATTGGCCTCGCCACAGCCACCGTCCTTGCGCGTTCCGTTCCCGTCGCTGTCGCTGGCGTCGTCTTCTTGTCTGGTAAGTGGACACCTTTTGTTTCCCAAGAGGCCAGAAAGAAGCGA
Source organism: Pisolithus microcarpus (assembly GCA_024613185.1). Lineage (NCBI taxonomy): Eukaryota > Fungi > Basidiomycota > Agaricomycetes > Boletales > Pisolithaceae > Pisolithus > Pisolithus microcarpus. The sequence continues at coordinate 101,590 of JANFAI010000082.1, read as the reverse complement.
AACAGAACTCATCACGCTCTTGCAAGGGGGTCTCTCGGATTCTGACTGTGTTCAGTACCTCAATGCCGTAAATGTGGTCGTCAACAATGCACCTTCTAACTCACCCCTATGTTTGTCCCGTCTGCCCAACCTATCTTTCTCGTTCGGTCGTGGATTACAGGGTAGCGCTATGCAGAAGTGGGTCAGAGGTGATGAAGATGGAGCTAAGGCAGCGTTCGAGGAAAGAGCTAAAGCATGCTTTTCAGCTGCTAGGGGAGAGGCGTGACCTTCAACGGTCATGGAGTCTAGTTTCGTTTTGAATATTACTATGACAACCTGGACGTGTGGGTAACCATTAATGCCAATGCATACCCTACACGCAGCAAGTTCTCTGAGGGCCGATCTGCTACTTTGGCCACGGGTATGGCACTTGCGCTGGTCTCCGAGATGTCTACTTGGAATATCCTTCGCCAGGTAATTGCCTATTGGTTGTCGTCTGTTCCATATGTCTTCGTTCATGACCTGCCGGTGAGCTGATGCCAGTCTTTAACATTGCGACAACGGGCCCCCTGATTGACTATGATCTGGAGTTAGCATCCTTTGGGGACCCGAGAAATAGGTCTCACCCCCGAACGTATGGCTTTCATGGGTTGCTAATGGCACCTAATCTTGGTTGTCCCGCGTTTAGGCCATTAATGGGCTCCTTGAGGTTGGGAGGACTGTTCGCAATCCGCTGGACTCATCACACAAGATTTCGTCGTCAGCAACCCGCTCAATTGTGCGTTGACTGTGCGCAGATGACCGTCTCGATTCATGCAGTCTACCAAAACTCGTGTGCGATAGGTAAACTCTTCGAACAACCCGTAAAATACGTAGCACATTGCAAAATGTCACCGCCTTGGCGAACATCTCGCACTGACTTCAGGTTGCGTTAAGCCTGCCGTGACCTTGCTCACATCATAGTCCGTGGTACTAAGCAGGCAGCGAAACGACCGAGGAGACGGATCGAAAGCACCTCCTCTATAGTGGTGACCATTGCGGTTTTGGTCCCATTCGGAAACTGTTACACTGCTCCCCAACACTGTCGACATAATGTGGATTTTCAGGTAAGGTTGGGAATGTCTTAGGGCAAGCTGGCACTCTTGGTAGCGACCCACAATAGCACACCCCTTCCATTGGGCTTCAGTGAAATTGACAGCAAAGGGGAGAACCTGGAAAGTCGTAATTTTATCCCGTGTACCGGACGTTGGGCTCACGCTCATGACATGACGGAGCGATAACGTCTGCTACGTGCCAAAGTTACGCATGGCTATAAAGAGATGTTCCCTAGTCAGACTGTCTCTCAGGTGAGTTGCGAGGGTCGAGCAAACGCCGCAAAGCAAGGACGATACAAACCTACCCATCGACGGGAACGAGCTCCCGGTTGTGGCGATTAGCAGATCACAAACACCGTTGCAAAACGCACATTCACCGCAGCAAGCGCTTCATTCCGCAGACGCGCAAGAACCCTCCGACAATGAAAAAAAAAAAAGTAGCTGCTCGCTACCAACAAAATCCCCTAAGTGTCATCATCAATCATAATGTATCCTCACTCAGTCGGGAGACTCATCTGGTATAGTGTGTTGTGTATACCAAGAAAATGGTAACGATCAGCGCCCTGTTTACTTCGCTAGCGCACTGGCGGCCACAGCTGGATGCAGAAATACTTCCTGTAAGTAAGTTCAATAAATTCCGCATCGTGTCGGAAGACAAATAGGGCGCATGAAATCGAGGGAAGAATCGTTCTATCTAACTTGGTGGTGCACGGCGAAGATCGGAATGTGATAATGTTGATGTTCTTGAAATCTCCGTTGCACAAGACTGGTTAAGCAGGTGAAATCCAAAGACGCGTTAGGGTTTGACGGTACACCCCGTGTTCGTTCGTATTGCGGGGAGGTAACAGAGATAGAGATGTTTGCCGGTCAAACGTGCGATCGTTACGTTTCCGTCTGAAGACCATTGTCAGACTCACTCCCGCAGCTCGATATCGGAGTCACCGACGTACCGAGGAATTTGCGAGAGCAGCGAGTGTGCACGTTCGGTGACCATCGGAGACACTCTCAGTTCACTTGAGAGACGCCCACTCTCCGTCGCCACTGGCGCTACAACACGAGTTGGTTAGCGTGTCCCACTCTTCTAATAGTATGACACCTCGTGTTTGTGAAGAGTGTGTATGCGATTTGATCAGGCGATGAAACTGATGGTTGGCCACAATACACCCGGTATTAAACCCTACAAAACAGCTACTGAAGCCATCGTACTTCTGAATAACTAAAGATATCAATGGTCAGATTGCTCGGTGAGAGCCTCCTTCAATATTACGAAGAACGAACAACATACTGCATCGCCCGTGTCATGCCAACCACTAGTGCCATCGCCAGAATAGTTTAGCTGAATGCGGAGATACCTCATAGAACTAAGTTGAACAATATCTGAGGTATTTAGAGCGCTTGAAATCGAGAGATGTATAGCTCCTCGAGAGACGCCCGCATTCCATCACCGCTGGTACGAAGGACTGTATGCCACGCTCCAGCAAGGTAACGCAAATTGGCTAGCGTGTAACCACTCTTTCGGTGGGTATGGATACCACTCGATACGCGCTGGGGTGATGCCCGGCAATAGCAAACCTGGCGTTAAACTCTACTGAATCGCGCGGAAGCTAGTGCACTCCTGTGATGATCAAAAACGACAATGTTCGGATTGCATGATGAGAAAGCTTCCTTCCAATTAAATTTTAAGGAAGAACGAATAACATACTGCATGGTCGGTGTCACATCGGCGAGTAGTGCTATTACGAGGATGCCTTACGACCCAACAAGGTTCCTCATCAGATTTTGGTCTGTCTCAATCGAGCTATCGGATTCGTTGCTAAGAGGGATGGCTTTCCTAGCCAAAATCCCATTTTACTTGGCAGAAAATGTGAGCGGAGGGGGATGCATGAATGATAGGAATTCCAGCCAACCACCCCCGACACCCAAAGTGCTCGTAGCTGACTAATTGGTAGTCTTTTTGTTCGTTACGTAATAGCCCAAGCACCACCTGGCGCCAGTCCCGGTCATCCACATAGTACCAGCACATCAGTTGCACATGATTTGAACAGCCTTCCCTGTCGGTATGTCATCCTTGGCTGGGTAATTACGCACTTATTTCTGACTGTGTCAATGGCTCTGTCCTAGGGAAAGTGAGCTGATGACCTCTGCCAAGGGCAATGTCGGGTACCCCTGGCCGACTCAAGCCTAATACATTGTAGACATTATGGTGTAGAGTTGGCTGCCGCTACCCCGCTCCGGGAGCCATGGAATATGTAACACCCCTAATCATGTGTCTTTCATCCATAGCAAGTGGCCAGTAACTTTGGCCGTCCTGCGTTTCGAGCCGTAGCATCAGGCTTCCCGAGGTAGGGGTATTTTCCCTTTGATAGCCGGCTATGGATGCTGTTTTAGCCACCTGATGCCTTGCGCTTCGCCCACTGTCAATACTTTGACTGGATCCACGAGGTGGTAAGTCTTCAGTGATGCTGCCCATTTGAAATAACCCGCAAGTTCCTCTCATGATTCAATGGCGATGCGAAGTCATGCGTCGAGCCCGCCTCTCCATATGAGGCCTCTTACCGCCAGCGACTGGGTCACGGGTTGACAAGCTCTCCTGAAGGCTCACACTCTTGACAGCTGCACGGCGTTCGAGTCCCGTCGAGGGCTGTGGCCGTCGTTATATAAAACGTTGGCTGCGAGAGACGTGTAGCTTCACCACCACCGCACTTAGTGACAACATCCACATCTCCTTCACAAATATGAAGTTTGTCTCAGTCATCGTCGCTCTCGCTGCATTTGCCCTCCCCGCCTTCGCAGATGGGTCTGTTGAGGTCACCTACAACACCATCTATGATGATCCCAACACCGCACTCTCCGCAACCGCCTGCTCGAACGGCGTTAATGGTCTTGAGACCAAAGGATACGAAACCCTCGGGGAAATTCCCAATTTCCCTTACGTCGGGGGTATCCCTGGTCTCACCTGGAACTCCACGGAATGTGGTTCCTGCTGGCAGCTGTCGTACACAGACGCGAGCGGGACTTCCAGAACAATCACAGTCACTGGTGTCGATGGCGCATGGTCTTTCAACCTCTCGTTGGAGGCAATGAACGCGTTAACCGGTGGGATCGCCGAAGCGAAGGGGACCGTAACGGCCACCGCGACTCAGGTGTCTGCTAGCGTTTGCGGGATGTAGTATCTTTCAGGTGGTCAGTTCACGCGTGGCTCGTAGCAACTTCGAATAGCTAATCGTGCTGTTTTAGTTCGTTCAGCAGGATTGTCACAGTTGTGATCTTCGGACGATTCAAGTTGTAGATAATGTTAGGGATTCGATGGACTTTTGGTACACGATGTACTCGTTATAAAGACGAGAAGCATTACTTGTTTTGTGTTCGGTTAAATAAGACCTTGCATTAGTGGAAGGACAATCCTTACAGGTGAAATGTCTCGCAAAACATCCGTTTAGGTGATTCAGATACTTCATCTAGGAAAAAGGCGATGGGGGAACAGGAGAAGCACGTCTAAGGAACTTGGGCTGAAACCTGGTTGTCGCACTTGCAATTAGCCCCTGACCTACGCCAGGCCTCCTTCGGTGGCAAACCATCAAACTTTCAATGTCCGTAATCCTCCTACGTTACAAATATTCACAAAGCAATTCGTACTGTCCAGTGCTCCAGAACCGTGCCTAGGCCCGAATCGGTATACACCTTACATAAACGAACAGGCTTGGATGTTAACTGCAATGGTGAAGGCCGGACCGGCCCCTACACCTGGCATTAGAACCCGATGGCACTTCAATGGGTCATTGCTTACATTAAAGACCACAGGCGCTGGAATTGAGCTGCGTCACATTTGCTATGACTTCTCCTGCTTCATAGCCCGTGATACCGGCTAGGAAGCCGAACGCTTGAGGAGAAAGGTCGAAATCAGATGCGGCATCTATGGCAGTGACTACCACGGTGTTGACGGTCCCGTTTGGAAAGGGGTACGAAACTGCCCAACAGGTCCCGCATAACGTGGAGTTCCAGACAAGGTTTGGAATACCGCTAACATTAGGGTATGTCGGCAGGGACCCTAAGTCAGTGTATCCTTTGGTTATAAGTCCGTTGGCTCCATTGGAACATGCAACGGTGGTGAGAGAGGCGTTGGAAAGCCTATAGTCAACGCTATAGGTGACTAGGGATGACGTGATCTGAACAGAAGCGGCCCGAGGGACGGCAAGCGCGACAAGCGCAGCGAAGATCGCGGTGAATTTCATGTCTGAGGAGGGCTTCGCTGGAGGGAAATCGTTAACCTACGATGACGATGACGGATAAGTATCTGCGTTTTTATACTTCGTTAGACGGTCAAGGAACGGTATCCTCAAGCCCTCCCCAGTGACTACATAGCCGACAGCACATAGGAGACAAGCCACACACGACTTAACTGCAATTGGAAGGAAACTGGCTTCAGAGGCAGTTGATCGGCGCAATCCTGTCACGGTTGGCGCTGGTTGTTCGTGAGTTGGACCATAATAGTGCACCTGTCCGTGTACATGCACGGAGAAGCTGGGCCAGACAGCTAGAGAGCCTCGTATTTTCACCCACACGTTCGTTAACAAGTAGAGGGACTCGATAGAAGAATTGGACCGTTCAGGTAGAACCTTGGAGCCGTGCCACTGTGGGGTTTAGGCGATTCACTTGGCACGGGAGTCAGTGACATGACAATCAAGAGGATGCTGTTTCACTGTTTGATTGTTGATGGAAAGATAGGCTATAGCGGTGCACACGAATCCTGATCCAACCAAACCTAAAGCTTAAAGTACTGCCCCAAGATGTGTTTTGAACAACGGGTGTGGGGGATTACATTGGTTCCGACAGAATCCATCTTGGCTTCCTCGCCGGATGATCAGCTTGGTCATGGAGAAAACAGAAAGAAAGCTTCTCTTACCAGGTCAATATCACGTCACCACCCACAAGTGACTTGCTGGGAACAAGTCGCATATCACAGTATGGCACGGTCGCCGTAAAATCACCAGGTCACGTAAACCCACTCAACTTCCCCACAGGTACCGCCTGTCCGCCGATAGACACGGCTGCCATAGCAAGTGTTCCACCACGACTGTGTGAGTAGATATCATTGAGAGTACAGACTCAAACCCATGCCTAAAGAAGGTACATGGCTGTGTCAGCATCTTTGAAATGCACCGAAGTGGACACGGAGGCAGTTCATACTCCCCAACAGTCTATGGACTTGCAAATATGCAAGACCGGCGACAATATTTGGACTTTGAAACGTAAACGTAAAATTTTTAACGTAGCACGTTTATACATGTTTGAGGCGATGTCATGTTGGGGCATACGGGCCTTCGGGCACCGCGTCTTAGTAGCAGTCTACTTGTTGCGGTATATAAATATAGAAATTCTCTTTCTCTCATGTTGGGGCGGCATGAGCACTTAACCTACAGAGGCGGGAAGTAGATTAGAGTACTCGTTTTCACACCTCCCATTCACGACCTACAGATGTCAACACCGAGAAGACTGGTATGTCTAAAAACAATAAACATTGTAGTATAAATCATACAGAACATTAGGATCAATCGGCCCACCGCCTTAGAACAACCAGAAACAGGACCAATGGACGTAAGGAGCGGATGTCTGAGACACTCACAATATTCCATCACTCTATCGCTTTAATCTTTCTCATTACCAGGCACCAGCCCAAGGTGTCATGTCCCCCACTTATTCTCAGCGTTAACACCGACTCTCACACTGATAACCATACAGTGACTAGGGCATTGTATTAAAAAAAAGCTTTTTGAACGAGTGGATGGCGCGGGAGATGAGAACGAGGGAATTGGCACTGTTGAGTTGTGAAGTTGGTTAAGTAAGTTAAGTGCGATTTAACTGAAATGAGGGGCATGATACCTCTCGAACTACATTCCCCCCAAATAAATCAGACCACACCGCGGGGGATCACAGCCAATTATCCATGTTGTCAAGACCTGGTCTCGTGAGGTGTATAAAAGACCCTGTTAAGCAAATCCAACTCGAGACTCGAGTGCACTGTATAATGAAGCGTGCTCCATCACCCATGGTAGGTCGACCGGATCATGAAAGCAAACGTGGGTGATATCCAGCAACTAGTGGTACATGTGTCGTGTCGGCACGGAAACCCCCGGCTAGAGGAGAGACACTTAAGCGTACGTACCTGGGCGCATACAATGAGGCCGTAAAACACGTCACGCCTTGCGTCGCTGAGCATATCTCTTTACGAACGATGTGTCCGTATGGCCTCCGTCCTTATCCCATTGTCATCTTGGCAGAATCTCTACTGCGCCGTGTGCACGCGACTACATGTGGAGAGTTAGTGACCCTTGGCATGATTGATGTATCTTCCTAGATGGAAGGATCGGAGAAGAATACAAGCGGGAAAGGCCTCCACACTTTGCTTTTCCATTGCTTACCTGCTGCTGATATGCTGAATTGGTTGCGCTACCTTCTTTTTCTCTAAACGAGTCTTACTCTCGAGCTGACGAGGTGTTTACATGTGTTTATACCCTCAGCTAATCTGTACGAGTAGGACGGATGTCCGACTCAGCGCCAGATTCTCAAGATGAGTATATACGGCTCCCCAATAGTACAGCTCTGTTTTCTTTCGCAAAGGGCAGGTCTTGTTCCATCGCTTTTCTGCCACTGTGTACACTCATATTTCCATGAAGCAGCAGTATCCATACACACGGCGAGACATTCACAGTCACGCTGACGCATGATGGAGTCTACGAAGGCTATGCCTCGTCTGTTTATCGATTTGTCATTCTGCTCGAAAAGACAAACCCAGAGGAACGCATCATGTCCAACCCTATTCTTGGGACCAACTCCAAAACCCACATCCCACCCTACCCAATCAAATGACCCAATAACATAGAAAATGGAATGAAAAAGCCATCGAACCATCTTCGAAAGCTCCAAGCCTTAGTGGGCTTACGGAGACTTGGATTACCTGGGAGTACGGGCTCCCATTGTCACCACGAGGAACTCTGTGTTACATATTGGTACGTTCGGGACACGCCTACCCTCGTATGGTGGAAAGTCCAATCATAAGCTCAACCAGCCTGTAGCATGTTTGGTCGATACAACGTGCGCATCAACCGCAAGATGTCCGAAGAAAGAGTGAAACGGAGTCGACCCGTCACTGGTTCAGGACACAAAATCTGTAAAGGGGCAAAGGCTGTAGCCGCATCGTCACTGGTCTTCTGATGCAAATCAATCGAATCGCGAGTCACCGAATTGAAAACGACGAAGATGTTCTTCCGGTAACCGCTTTCGCTGCAACGGTGGCTGAGTTGGTCCGGAATGCACGAGGGAGAGAATCAGATTGGGTGGCGATGTGCCCACTGCCCCGACCACCGACTACTGTCAGACCATGAGGGTAGTAATGAGTATAGTAAATAGGACCGATCGCGGTTTCTTGATGAGTTCGACTTGGCCATTAGCATTCTTGACTGGCAAGGCTCGTCACATGCGTAAGTGCTTGCCATGCAAATCGTGTTCCCGATAGCTGTGGAGTTGCGATGTCACACATGCACCGGTCAGCTGTGGGCCGTCTCTCGAATGAAGACGGTGCGTGTCTGGATGAGTCCAGAAGATTTGTTAGCCGGAACCCGGCAGCAAAAGGCAGTGTTTTTGGTCATGCGCAGGGGTTCCGATCCGGCTATCGCTGTACACGCGTCACACTGACACCCTACATAAATACTCGGACCAGCTCCATTTCAGAGCTGTGGGATACCCCTTCGAACGACTTCCACGTCCTTTTACTTTACTCTACCATTCCTCTCAAGATGATGTTCACGAAGTCTCTCATGTCCTCATTCTTCGCTCTCATGTCCCTTCTTGCTCTGGCCATGTCCATTCCTGTCCAGAAACGAGACGTCTTTGTCCCACCGGTCGTCTATCCTCACCAGGGGACCGTTTGGTATGCCGGGCAACAACAAGCGGTCGTTTGGTAAAGCCTTTCTGCTACATCGACGGTGTGATCGACCAACATCGCTGACACGATCGCCAGGGACACGAGCAACGCTCCCGCAAACATCACCAATTCAGAAGGAATCATATATCTCGTCGTGGACAATCTCATCGATTTCGGTAGGTTTACCCCTGTATTGGCTATGAACATTCCATCTGAATGAGCCGTCCAGATTACGAGTTGGCTAGTAATTTCAACATCCTCGACGGCAAGGTGCAAGTCGTGGTACCAACCGTATCAACCGGTACATACGCCATCGTCCGTAAGTTCCTGAACTCGAGTCTGTCTATCCGCTATGTTTACTGAGTCATCTATCACAGTATTCGGTGATTCTGGAAACTTTAGCCAGAACTTCACTATCGTCGCATCTTGATATCTTTCGAACGATGTTATGAACAATGATGAAGGAACTTTTACCATCTAGGACTTTGTTTCACGGACTTCAGTACGACAAGGCATTCAGAACGTTTTAGCAAATGGACTTGTACCCCTCTTTCGCATTCTGCTGTACGTGTATGGACTAGGATCCTGGACCGTTGTGTTACTGTACAATCCCCTGTCACTGTAATCACTGTACGATATTCGAGCTGTGAATGATCTGCGATTACGTTGATCAATCACTTTTCTTGTGTGGCAAGAGCAAGCATTTCTTGAGATAGACGACCAGTATCTCGACAGCCACACCGACAGTGCAGTCAAAGCACTGACTGCTGAATTAGCGATCGGTTTTGCGTCGTGAACCCTTCCTAGCTGACATTACCTGAGCTCCATGGCTTGAACTGCTCGACGAAGAGAACAACCGCCCGCTGGAGACTTACTACGCACGTCATTATTCCATTATCTGTAAGCACCATTCGAGTTCTGTATACTGAGTGGTGCGTTACAGTTCACGACACATGCACTAACCACGAGACACATAGGGGCAAACGGGTTTACGTCATCGACTCCCTCGGTTCAATAGCATGTTCCACTTCCATCGCCCGCTCCAGTTGACCCACAGATTTCGCTGCAGCACTGGCCAGGGTCACCAAAGTCACATGGACCACCAGATGGAGTGCACGGCTGCTGTTTGTTTGTCAACTCCAAAACCACACAAGCCTTCGCTGCAACCGACTCACTGCACACGTCCCAACTTCAGGCACATCGCTCGACGTTTGTGTGCAGACACCACTGCAGCAGAGGGTGGGCACTGACACGAGGCAAGTTGTTCCCGAAGAAAGACACGGGAGGCAGACTTGAACTGGCGTCTGCCTCTCCATGTTATGGAGAGCGTCCGTGTCCCGGTTGACGACACTGCCGACCGCGACAGTCACCAGCGCTGCAAGTACAGAAGAAAGCAAGGGAACGCGCATGCTGATGTGACAGGTTGCAGCCTTTGGAAAGCCTACAAAAGGGAATATGTATACTGTACAACGCGACCTTTTATACTTCGTCCATTCCTCGGTTCGGGCCCTGTCACAAGGATTTACCTAACCGAGACAGCCTGTAGCCCCGGATCATTGAAAACCAAGCGCCCAAAACTTTTAGTACTGTTCGGTTCAACGTCCATCCTCACTCCTTAGGAAAACCGTTTTGCGCAATCAGCCAAAGCGTAAACACGCCCACATGTGTGTGTTTACTGAGCTTACAATGGCCTCAGAAGGTAAGTAACAAGTGACACGTTTGAGCCTGGGTCGAGCTAACGCTGAATACACGGGCGTCAAGAAAAGATTTTGGACGGCGCTCAGTTTGGCGCTCGTACGGATGTGGTCGGACCACTCTATCCAGATGAAGTCGAACGTTGCGATCCAAGTCCAGCGGATGGGAATGTTCCTCGAAAACCACCATCCCATTGCAAGTTAGGGTAGCTTAAACTCAGCACGTTGCGAGGAACGTGCATGATGGCGGCAAAGTTATCCCGACCATTGTTGCATGAGATGCTGCTATTCGGCCTGATGTATGATCACATGGTAGTCCATGTGAGACGGGGAATATTTGGTAAGTTAATACGGCCTACCCGCATCAACGGTGTAAGTGGTCACTTGAAGGTGCGTTCACGAAAAGCCTGGAGCAATACATCGATCGAGCGACATCGCTAACACGGTTCTTAGGGAAACGAGTGACCCTCCTGTAAATATCACGAACTCGGGGGATGATTCATCTCATCATGGGCAACCTCGTCAATCTCAGTATGTTCCATCTCGCTTTGGCTACGTGAATTCACACCTGGAAGGAATCTCCAGATCATGAGTCGGCAAGTGACTTCAATATCCTCAAAGGCAGGGTGGAAGTCGTAGTACCGGCGGTGTCACTCTAATCGGTACTTATGCCATCGTCCATTAGGTCGCTCTCCAAATCTATCTACTCTGTGCATGTATACTGAGTCGTTGTATACAGTAGTTCGCGATGCCAGTAACTTCAATCAGAACTTCCCCATCACCGCATGATCGCACTGCATCTGTACATCTTGATGTCTGTGAGCGATGGTCATGAACAGTGATCAGCACTGGCACGATGATGCAATCGAAACATCTAGCAATGGACCTGTGCTCCCCTTCCGCATATTGCTGTGCGCATATGGACTAATTTGCACTTTCTCAAGCAAATCACCTGTCTCGCAAGCTAGCCATTGATGGTTACAACTGTAAGCACTCCTTGCAATCGATCTCATTCTCGATCTACGTACTGACAGTGTGATCACAGGGCGTACCTTGTTCCGGTGCTGAACCCATAAACGACTAGCTGTTTAGCAGTTGCGTTAGACCTATGTGTTACCGTGGCTCAATAGCAGACGTACGCGTTTGGACCGCCTGACGAGGTCATTCCGCATGTTCGCTGCAGCGCTGTCCGCGGTTGTCCATGTCACACGGATCGTTTGTTGGCATGCGCTGCTGCTGTTTTTATCCAAACGACAAAGGGAAAGGTCGCTCGCTGAAGCTGAAGACTTGCTGCACACGTCCCAATTTCGGGGCAAATCATTCGACGTTTTGCGTGCAGACACCACCGCAGCAGATGCTGGGCACGGACGCGACCTGGCAGAAGCCTCTTTGTGTGTTTGAGCTATGATCACTGTACGCGACCGCATATGTCGAAGCTGACTTACTGGAACTACTTGTCCATAGCGCCCTGATACACCAGCCTGCGCTCCCAAGCGGGGTCAGTCTCACCGTCTCCTATGGGGTACCACAGCTTCACATCAATGTACTTTTGGTTCCTTGTCACTACATGGTCTTGAGGTGAGGGAAGATGAGAGCCTCGTCTTTTGTCCCGGGCTTAATGTCTTACTACGGTAGGATGTACTCGATGTCGAGAGCGTACTGGGCCTCGCCACACAAGGTAGTTGTCGATCGTCAAAGGATCAAGAGCGGCATGACGATGCGATGCCCAAGCCGCCTACTCGTCTCATATAGCAAGGGTCCGAGAAAGGATAGCCCCTATTGGTGGGTTTGCGTGCCAGTAGCTGTTGATTAGACTCGGATTCGGGACGCGCTAGTACGACGGTTCTGCCCGTGTATTCCTATCCCACGTACCAATCTATATTATACTTCCAGTCTTCCCTGAAACCTTGGCACATCGTCGTCCTCCAGTTGTCAGAAGATGTACTCCGGGGTCACTCGCCCGCTAATTGACCATATCAGGCAATACCGCACTTGTATTGTACTTCGACTCGCGAAATAAAAGGAATAGCATGCCGCGTCCAGCACCTCCAAAGTCGCAATCGGCTGCATCACCGAGCGCGTCGCCCGTACGGCCATCCGTGCCATCGCAACCCTCGTGGACCCCGAAACGCTCGAGACAACCGCGCCCGAAAGCTACAGACTTTTTCTCGGAATCGGAAAGGGACGGCGTAGTTCATCGTAACGGCAATGGTAACGAAAGCCAGGAAGAAGCCGCCGATACCTCTGAGGGCGAAGACGAGTCTGCGTCATCAGAGCATACAGGGAGCAGTGAGGATGGTAGCGGGAGTAGCAGCTCGGAGGGTGAGGATGAGGATGAGGTCGCTGATGCCGACGCCCCACGAATATCTCAGTGGGTCGATGATGAGACGATAGATGGCAGTAGCTCTGGAGGAGAGTCTGACGCGGAAGGAACGCATAAGGCTGAGGCGGACGTACAAATGGTATCTTATTGTCTTCTTCTGCAACGTTTTCTTTTCTGGTGTGTTCAACGCGCTGACATGTTTCTGTGCCAACCTACAAGCGGTCTCTCCAGGAGGGTAAGTTTCATCGCGAGATCGAACCCATGTTTCCATGTTTCATTATGATTCCTAATATTATAGATTTGTCGACGCTTCCGTTAGGAGTGTTACGCAAAGCACAACAATCACTGGGCCAAGTTGAAGTACTCAATGACTCTGACTCGGTGTCTACTTCGGAAGGCGAGGAAAGCGACGTCGACGACAGCAAACACCTTTCAATTATCCCAAAAGAAGAGAAACATGATCCCCAAAGACAGAAAAAAGAACTAGCTAAACGACCACACAAGCACGCGTAAGTCCCTCTTCCCCCTCCCCCCTCACCGTCTCACGCGTGCGGTGATTTTCGGATTGCATTTCTACTGCACAGACCTACCGAAGTGTCGTCCAAGCGACCAGTCAGTCGACGTAGGACGGTCGTGGAAGATAACACCCCGGTAAGGGCAACACGCGGTCCATCTTCTTCCCATCCATCCCTTGTCTCATTCCTGTTCTTCTGGTTTTGAAGAAACCAAGAGACCCTCGTTTTCTGCACCTCACTGGTAAATATGATCAAGATAAGTTCCGACAACAATACTCCTTCCTTCCCGAACTGCATACCAACGAACTCGAGACTCTCCGGAAGAACCACAAAACAGCACGCAAGCTCCTAGCTAACTCACCTCGCGACCTACGTCCGGCTCGCGAAGAGGAGGTCAAGCGGCTTGAGCTAGCCGTGAAGCGAGCCGAGAGCGCCGTTAACCGGGATGCAAGGGAGAGAGTGGAAGCCGAGGCACTGCAGAGCGTGGCGCAAGCTGAGAAGCAGAAGAGGAAACATGGCAAAGGGGCTTGGTTCATGAAACGATGTGCGTCGTGTCTCCTTCACTCCACCTTTTTCGGGGCGGCAGGTGTATTGGCCCCGTGTGAGTGTGGCAATGACTTGTGACAAACGATACCGTTACAGCTGAGAAGAGAGATTTACTGAACAAGGCTCGTTACGACGCCATCGCTGCTTCCGGTGGCAGTCAAGCCGTCAAGAAAGCTATCGACAAAAAGCAAAAAAAGATCAGCCAAAAGGAGAAGAAGTCTAGGCCGTTTGCTCAAGGCGCGTTCGGTCAGGGGCTTGCTGGTGCCAACACACCAGAACGTAAACGCTCAGCAGGGTCGGCGGATGACACGAACAAGGGTTCAAAGCGTAGGAGGGTGTCTTGACGGCCGCTAGACTGCATACATATACAACGTGGATTTTTGCTTGATGGCAGCGCCGCCCTATCAGGTCTGGACCAACCGCTGGTCTTTTTCGCAGGTATCCAGTTCTGACAGAACCCAAATCTGAACGTGCGGCATCACGCGCCCCATGCTCTAGACTGATTAGTTTTTCCTTTACATTCGAACGATTCAATCGTGGAAAACATTATCCATTGATTGTATCGTAACTTTGTTTTAAGGCACTGGCTACTACCTGTTCTCTCTCTCGAATCTCTCCTTCAAAGGGGGAAAAAAGTTGCACGTGTAAGCAAGAAAAAAAATGCCTTCGTCACATCAAAGTGGCGTGCGTAGATCGGGTACTTTAGTGGTCGGGGGTATGTCGCCGAAGGAATAAAAGGAGGAACCTTGGATCTATGAACGGGATCATGAACTGGAGTGCGGAGTGGAGGACAATGGTGCAATCGGTAATGATGCCGAAGCCGTGCAAGCCTGTACAGTGGGGGAGGCTTCCGAGTCAGGCACTACGGGTGTGGTTGCAGTTGAAAATGCCGATACGGTGGTAGGCGGTGCATCAGAGAGGATGTCTTCTTGCTCGTATAGCCGCAGATAAACACCAAGGTGAATCCGCGCCAGCCGTGCCAACCGCTCCGCGAGCAAGTGAATTTCATCAGCGAGAGGCTCCATGCCGGAGGCGAGCCCGGTAGAGTTACTGGATGACGATGAGAGTGACGTCGCCCCCTGGATAGACAACCCCAACGTTGTTGCTTCGCTCGGAGGGAATGCAAATGCAATCACCTGGCTGAACACCGCGTCTCGTACCTTGTTCTTAAGCATGGTACTCAAAGGCGAGTTTGGTCGGATGTGAGTATCAGACCACCCTTCCGCAAGCCTGAGTGTTCGCTCATCCGGTGCATGTGGATACGGTACGGATGAGGCGTTCACAGTCGATGATGGGTCCGAGCCACCCGATTGGCTCGATGTGTTGCCCCGGAACTCCTTCGCCCGCAGCGCCACTTGCAACACGATGTCCCGCTTAATCTTACACCACTTGTCGTCTGGACAGTCTCGGCCACTGAAAGCACCGTCCGAAATGCCGTATTTGAGGAAGTGTCCGAGATGGGAGGAAGATATGTCACGTATTTCGCGTTTCAACCTGAGCAGCTCCGCATCGTTCACTCGGGAATGATCCCGGGTTACTGCTGGGTCGCCGGCGTCGGAGAAGACGAGCTGACGATACAGGAGCAAGAACATGTACATTGCAGCAGTGTCAGCTGCGTCCGTAGCCAGAACCAATAGGCGAGCACTGTCCAGGTAAGTGGTCTCAGGGTATAGAGGTAACGGACACATGGCTGAAGGTGCCACAGCGGTAGTAGATGCGGAGGAGCATTGCGGGGCCGGGTTTGGAGGAGGGTCGAAAACAAGGTCCGTGAGACCCTTGAGAACGCTGATGTATGTCTTTTGGGTCTGGTTAAGATTACGATAATCAAACGACCCGGAAGGGATAGATGGATGAGTTAAGATAGGTGAAACGAGAAGACGACGGTGTGATGACCCCATCCATTTCCGTGTGATATCAAGAGAGGAGCCTTGTCCCTTGCGGCCTTTGAAGGCCTTGAGTTCATATTGCCCCGAGGTATCAACCAGGCACGGACGCAGAGCCTGCAACTGATGGTTTGCAATATCCTGATGGAAACGTGAGTCCGCGCTCAACAAGCCTGGTTGATACGTGAAGAGAGAGAAAAACTGACCAGTTTCATAAGCTCGAGGATACTGAGGCACATCCGCACAGCTTCCACAGCGTCCGCCTTAGTACCGCCTCCCCCAGGTGCACACTTTTTTGCCACGTCGACCATGGCATCGACGGCGCGGTCGCGCATCGGAGCGCAATGACTTTTAAGGGTTTGACCGATAACGACGAAGAGGCCCGAAGGGTCGAATAGATCATGCTTCAGCTCCTGTTGGATGAGATCTGGGTCGAAGACAGATCTGAGATGCGCGGCCTGTGCTGCATGTCGCTCGATCTGAGGCTGAAGCGTTGATGGATGGGCATATGCATCCGAGATGCCTGTCAAAGGTTGTATGACGAACAAAAGAACTTCTAGGAACTCAGTCAACAAGAGGCGCATACGGGAGGGTGTTCGAAGTGTGAAAACGCGAGAGGGAGGGGAGAATATGAGGACATGATCCTTGGGTACGGGAACGGACCTGCAGACGCAAAGACAGTCGCAGGGATGGCCCTGCAAGTCGAAGGATATGCACGTGCAGCCAGTTTCGAGTTCCTGAGCGACGGCACGCCAGTATCTGTCTGAAAGGTCGCGTTTTCTCCGACCTGAAGTTGGTCTGAACTGTAAGCCCGCGTCGAACATGAGATCATGACCTGGTGAGGTTTATCAGTGACGATGACGAGGTGCAAGGACAGGTCGACATACGAAGCTGTGGGTTGCGGAGAATGGCACTCAAGTCCAACTCTTTGAGAGTCTGACGGTTGATTAGCGGGTGGAGGGAAGGTATATGCGGGGAAGATAGATCGATTGGGTATGGGTACGGGGGGTGGACGAGGAGATGGGAGGCATCTGTTGGAAGGAAGCAACTATCGATCCTGAGGGTCAGAGGATGGGACGTTGAGTGAGACGGGGAACTGAGTGCTCCACGGTGTTCGGGTCTTTTGCGTGAACGGCGCGTGGGACTGGAGGGGACGAGAGAAGCCCGAGACGGCAACTGTCTTTCAGGAATACGGAGATGACGTTTCGAAGGCGGGAGGTGTGCATGAGAGGTATCAACCCGGGAGCGTTTGGGTGACCGAAGGGACGGATCGGTGGTGGGCGAGTCGGAGGGAGACAAGGGGGAGGATGGAGAGGAGTCAGTTGGGGATGACTCTGAAGGCCAGACAGCGCGAGCGGTGTCCGTTGAGAGCCACGGACTGGAGGGTGGCTGGCGTGGAGCGTAGTGTGCGACGGTGTTGTCGCCTACGAGGATGTCGTCGGCACTGGTGGGTGCATCTTGAGAGATCGGGTGCTGGTGTTGGCAGTCCTCTTCAGCATCGGCCTTTCGTTTTCTGCAGTTGACTGGGGGAAGCGGATGGCCAAGGTCACCCATAAGCCACGGGAAGGGGGAGGACAGCAGCGACGAGGGGAGGGAGAGAGAGAAAAGGCAGAAAGAGGGACACCCGGGTCTAAACTGATATTTATATTATATTACACGACACACACGCCAAAACTGAAACTCAGGGCGAAGTCTGCAAGTGTGTATGACCGGCGACGGTGGACAGAGCAGAATGAAGGGGCCACGCTGTCAAGAGAAAGAGAGACAGAGATGAACTCTGACGATGATGGGATGATCGTGGTTTTATGATGACTTTGGTGGTCGTCCCTGGCGAGCTCAGGTCAAACCGTCGACTTACGCTGTATGGCAGTTGAATATCATCGTGACGGAACCTCGAGGCGCCCTCCTAGCAACCTTGGCAACATGCGCGTGGAGCCTGCCAGTCATCCAAGTGGTTTATTGCGGTTAGCCACCGACAGCATGCATGCACGCTGTTCCGTATCGTCAATAAAAAAAAACATACGGTCGTATGTTGTATTTCATGACTTGTCCCGTCCCAGCATCTTTCCCCTTGCGAGTATCGCGACCAGTCCCCTGCAGAGCTGTGTGTGCTCGTCGTCCTCGCCCCTCCTTGTCTTCCAATCGAACCTTCCTAACAGAGCTACCCTCCTTTCATTGCAACCCTGCCAACACGACGCATCGTGCCCTCCGTGCGGTGACAATACATAACAACGTCTATTTGTCTCATCCACAGCATATATCTGCCCTTCCGGTCTTGGTGCTCATTGTCACGCCGAACACTGCAGTCATCCTAGTATATCTCCGAAATGCTCTCTCTGTCAAACGTTTAGTAAGGTTCGCAGTTCCCTCCTTATCTTTTGACTCCTCGTCCCGGTCATCTCTGACCGCAAAAGCCTTCCCGTAAATTCACCCACGTCAGTCCGCGGCATGCACACATGAAATCAATCCCAACAGCATTCCGACACAGCCAGCCAGTCCCAACGCCTGCTGACCAGTCAGGAAATATGCTCCCCAGAAGTCGATTGTACTAGGCAACTCTAATGTCTCGTGTCAGTTCACCCACGTTCATATTTAATCCACCTTTCGGCATCTGGCGCAGACCACCCACGGGCTCTCTTGAGCTTTGCCTTCTGCGTCATTTCGTCTCCCTTTGCTCGTTTCACACCTCCATATATGAAATTCCACCGTGTCCCTATCGTACAGGCAAGATTATCTTCCATCGTTCTGTCATCCACCTGCCGATAATCTCGTTCGAATATCTTACAAGATTTTGTTATACTCATTGCCCACTCTGGTCTGACAGTCACCACAGAATCAGATTCTCCGCATCCTTCGGGCATTGCCGTCAACTAACTGAAGTTGTGTCAAGGGTCCGCGCTATACGATGTACTAAAATCTCATATCACCACCCACGTTCAGGCGCAAAATTTCGCCATCCCATCATGATCTGAGCTGTGAAGATTCAAGACGTAGCCCAGACTGCATTTATCGCATGCCTATCTGAGCACCCTGCATCCATCCAAAGCTTGCGTAGGCTAAATCCAGGGTGTGAACAAAGCTAAACCTGATCCAACGTTTTCCCCGATTGGCCTAACCGTGCCCACCTCGCACACTAAACACGGGTACTCCCACCCTTCGGGGCTACACAACAAAGCGTTTACGGTATGTAACCGGCAATGAAACAAAAAGCAAAGTGCTACCGCATATGGCGCTCGGTCCCCCTTATCGCTTATGAAACGCTGACGCTTTAAATGGGTGTAACGCAAAAGGTGAACAGCATCGTGCACGAGATAGCCACCGGTGCGGTCCATCTGTCCGATCTCATCATATCAGTGTAATTATGTACATACTCTCGTTGACAATACTTTGCATGTGTGAAACAAGCGCTTTCCAGTGGCATTTCTCTATGCGTCGATGAGCTTGCCCTCTTGGTTTCCCGTCCGCTGCTCTTCTGCGTCAGCCGTCTTTTTTGTTGGCTTCCGCGCGTAGAACTCCGCAATAATCTTCGGATTAATGCGGTTGAGCTGTTCCTTGGGGAAGATACGAAGCAAGGACCATGCCAAGTCTAGTGACTCAAAAATGGTACGCGATTCATATGGGCCTGCATCGCGCGTCGTCAGCAGTTCTGAGCACGCCACCGGGTGAAATCTCCGCTCGCAAGATGAAACCTTACCTTGTCCTACGAACTGCCGCTCGAATTTGTCCAGGAATTCCAGCGCCAGCTTGTCCTCCGCAGACAATGCCTCCTCACCTACAACTGCCTTCATCGCAGCTGCGTCTCGTCCGATCGCGTATTTCGCGTACTGCGGTGGCATGACAACCCCGTGAGCATGGCTCTGCTGCGCGCGCGTACGTGTGTGCATTCAGACACGGGACTCACCAGCTGGTTAGATACGTCACCGTGATCCTTCCTCGTGAGCTCTTCGCCGATCGCACTCTTCATCAACCGCGAGAGTGATGGCAGCACATTAATCGGCGGGTATATTTGTCGGTTGTGCAGCTGACGATCGACGAAAATTTGACCTTCGGTAATGTACCCTGTCAGGTCGGGAATAGGGTGTGTTATATCTGTGGGCGACAACCAACACCGTCAACACGACCTCGGAACACGGAAAGCGTGAATCATGAAAAAGCACCGTCATTTGGCATGGTGAGGATGGGAATTTGAGTAATCGAACCGTTGCGGCCCTGCACACGACCGGCACGTTCGTATATGGTCGACAAGTCGGTGTACATGTACCCGGGGTAGCCACGACGTCCAGGCACTTCTTCACGCGCTGCTGAAACCTAACCACGACCATCACCCCGCAGGAGTGTGAAAAGGATATGTGAGGGAATCCGTAAAAAGCCGGCAACACGCGTCAAAACGCACCTCACGCAAGGCATCGGCATACGACGACATATCGGTCAATATAACTAAGACATGTTTCTCCAGCTGGTAGGCGTAGTATTCAGCTGTCGTCAGTGCCAGGCGAGGCGTAATAATACGCTCGATGGTCGGATCGTTGGCTAGATTAAGGAACAGCGTCACTCGATCCAAACTGCCATTAGATTCAAAGTCCTCCTTGAAGAACCGTGCAGTTTCCATGTTTACGCCCATTGCAGCGAACACCACGGAGAAGTTATCTTCGTGACCATCGTGTACGTCCTTCGTCGGACGCTTCACGAGACCGGCTTGACGCACAATTTGCGCAGCAATCTGATTAGCAGCAGGGGCTATGATGAGCAAGGGGAAAGGCATGTAAAAGGGCACGTGTTCATCCGCGTACCTCATTGTGAGGCAGGCCTGCGGCAGAAAAGATGGGGATCTTCTGTCCGCGGGCAATGGAGTTCATCACGTCGATGGTTGAGATACCGGTCTGTATCATCTCCTCAGGGTATATCCGAGAATATGGGTTGATCGGTGAGCCTAAACTAAACCTTGCAGCAGTGGTCACACGAAAAGGTACGGAGAAAGAAACGCACCATTAATGTCCAGGTAGTCTTCTGAAAATACTCTCGGACCCTGGTCAATGGGGTTTCCAGAACCGTTGAATATGCGTCCTAACATGTCCTCTGCCACCGGAAGCTTCATGCTGCTGCCAGTGAATTCGACGTGGGTCGCTTTCACGTCCACGCCTGAAGTACCTTCGAATACCTGCACGATGGCCTTCTTTCCCTGGACCTCAAGGACCTGTCCTCCTCGCTTAGAGCCATCGGGCAGAGTGAGTTGAACGATCTCGTTGTACGAAGGGAACTGTCAAGGTTCGCGATGAATGCCAAGATCAGGCGTCAGTCAGTCGCTGTACCTTGACATTGTCCAACACGACCAGTGGCCTGCAAACCAGATGTGACGATAAATAATTATCTTAATGTAAATCGCTCCTGACTCCACGCACCCATTGATACCAGATACCGTTCGGTAATCTGTATGGACAAGTAAGACCGAGGTTGCGCAGTCGGGAGAGCCCTTGGGGTCTAGAACACACCGAGATGAGGCTGCACGCGGTATTCGCGTGTCACAGCTGCAGCATTGATTGCGGCCAGTTCACTATCGCTAATGCGAGCGTCGACGACCATGGTTGGTTGCAATATACGAATGCAGGCGTTGCTGCCCAGAGTCCACTGGCCAACTTCGGTCGAGTACAAGTTCCACTGCCGAGTAGGCAAGGTTAAGCCAAAACTTCCCACGCCCGGCATCTATTCAAAACGCGCACAGGTAGGCAGGTCTACTAATACATAGGGGGGAGGCGTGTGCTCAGTGTGACTACCTACTAACCTTCCATATTCGATGCTAGTTCTTTGACAAGAGCTTGTGCTGCTTCCTTCACTTCTTCCACATCCGTCGAGGACCTGTCGAACACGGGGTCAGCTCCACAGTTCAGCCGTCGACCTCCAGGGAACGAGCGTACCACCCCGTTTCCAGAAGTAGTTCCTCAACCTTGTCGTCAGGCTCCCAACCGAGGTCTCTGCTTTGCAACACCAGATATAAGTACTCGGCCGTCCCTGATCGAACCTAAGGAAAAATCATCAGTCCGGAACTTGCCGCACAGATCTTTTCAAATACCACTCACTCGAGGGTATGGATGCACAAGAAAGTCCGTTATCTTTGACAGACACGTTTTCGCAACCGATGGGAATGTGAAGAGATTGACGACTCTAAAGGAAATCGCAACTGCCCGTTCAGAAGCAATCTCTCGGATATTGCCATTATGAATCGCGCGCGCACATTTTCATAGATTCGTGTACCCGCTGCACATTCTTCAGGCGCGATACGTTTTTGGTCGCGATCAAGATCAAGCTCTCCATACTGCGAGTTACCTGGCACATCAGCTCTGCAACGCGACCATGTCAGATCACCCACCACGCCGCCCCTGTCCCAGATTCAGGGAGCCGTGCTACGGCATCTCCCTCGAGTAGCATGTTGAAGGTTTGAAGGACGGGAACCACGACGTTATTCGATGTCATATGTTTCATAGCGTGCTCGATTAGGTCTCTTGCCAGACTCGCCTGACTGTATCCATTCCGATCAGAACTCACTGGCAGCGCCCGCACGTAGGCAGCTAAACTCGATGACGCAGGTCGTTGCTTTCGAAGGCGTCAACAAAACGAGGCTCGGAATTCATAGATCGACAACATACAGTGCTGTTCGTCCTCGTGGACACGCTCAGTACTAAGCCGGTCAAAATCGGCTTCCGATATTCAGATATCTCCAGCAGCCTAACAGCTTTTGGAAATAACCATTCCCCATTGTTCCAATTCGTTCCACTTTCACGACAGTCCCTGCAGACCTTTAAGGACCCCGGTACAGCAAGTAGAGAGACGAACTTACGGCAGGAATAATTCCCGAGCTAGGTATTCGCCTCGCACCCGCCAACATTCAGCGTCATCCACTGATGGCAGCGAAAGTCTCAAAATACGAGTGAAGGATTCCCCCGCAATTTGGCGGACATTATCAAGTCTTTCTACCCCTTGTCCGAGTACACGGCCCACAATATGGTGATATCGGTGAGCTGGAAGGATGGTCGCAAAATTGGGGAGATTTTTTGACACAACGAAGAGAGTCTCGATAATCGAAGTCAGACCCTGGATGCAGGCAATGCGTATCCAAGACCCCACGTCTCCGCGTTCATCGGTTGTATAATCATCTAGCCCGTTGTCAAGTGCGTCAACCAGAGCACGGACAGTGTCTGGAGGGAGGTCTATTGAATTGTGAGCTTGTCTCAATCTTCACACAATGCAGGCATGCCACCAACGTCGCTCTAAGTCCTGGGCTACACGAACGACAATTTTCGGAATGGCAAGGAAGCTGTTACGGCGCGCCTCAACATTTGTCATCCTAGTTGCGGACTATAATCACCGTTTCATAGTGATGACATGCGGACAATGGGCCCCTTTCTCACCTCCATGCTGACGTTGTCCAGCAAGCATTCCATGACCTCTGACAAGCCATGAGGGTGGGCGTGATAGTCAAGGACGCCTAGCAAATATCCGAGACTCTGCTGCAATGGAGGCGGGCCACGCTTGAACTCCCTGATGTATGTATAAAGTGATCCCACGTCAGGGTGAGGTGGCAAACGAACGTGTACGAGTGTGACGTATCTTTCAACTGCGCTGGAACAATCCGTGAGAGAGCTAACGGCGGCCAAAGCAGCTGCACCAGCCTCCCGCACATCTTCACTCCGATGGCGAAGTCCATGGTCAACGAATTTCTCCCAATTTGGAACAGAGGAGCTGTTCTTCAATTCGACCTCTTCCCGGGTAATGCTAGCGGCGACCAGGCTACAAACCGCGCTAAGAATTTGCTCATTACGTGGAGCAAGGACTAGGGATTCAGGGATACGGTTGATGAGAATAAAGATCTATGACAAATACAAAACAGTGGCAGGTGAATAGAGGGAAGAATGTGGGGCAGAAGGTACCAACTTCTCGTCGTGTCCGGTCCCCTGAGTAGCTAAATTGGTTGTGGGCATCAGCTATCTCGGTGAGTGCAGCCACAGCACCGTGAATGGTGGCTACATCTACCGAACTGAGCAGCCGCGCCTTGTAGGTGTGGCTTCAGTGCTATGATTTTCTCGTTCGCCAAGCACTCACTAGGCGTTGCATGCATGACGGACCCAGCTTATCCAAGTTAATCTCACATATAAGCCTCAAGGATTTAGCGCCCAGCTGCCTCATCACAACGTCCCAGTGGCGCAAGGTAATCGATAGTAGGTGGTCAAGAATTGCCGGCCGATACTCTTCATGCCTACCTTGCACTGTCAGCGCCGCGTTCCAACGAAGTGAATACATCGGACTCGCTCAGCTACTTGTGGCGCCGCCGTAAGAAAAGCGTTTCGGCGTATGCTCACGGAATAGAAGTCTGTCTTCCTTAGCACGTCTATACCGTGAGCAAACAAACCCTGGACCACAAGTAAATATAGACATCCTCCGCGGAACAAGGGTCCTACCATTCGCCCAACATGTTCTTGGAAGGCCGCGCTCGCTGCTCTCCTGATTGATACATCCCGGTCAAATAAAGAAACTGCGACAAGGTTCTCTGCTAGTTTGGATGCATGTGGGGAGAAGCCAGACCGGTCTTGTGACCTAGCCAGAGCCCAGATCACATAGGCAGCAGCGTCTCGAACATTGGAACCAATAGAATGAGCCCCTTTTCGAATGTCAAAGTAGAGTGCTTTTGATAACCAATCAAGAAGGTTCGGAAGTAGAGTGGGGGGGACAAGGGCTCTGCGTGCCATCTCAGCTGATGCAAGGCACGCACCATGCCATGTAGCTTCGGCAATGGAGGGCATGTCGTAAACGGTTGCCCCG
Organism: Pisolithus microcarpus; assembly: GCA_024613185.1. NCBI lineage: Eukaryota > Fungi > Basidiomycota > Agaricomycetes > Boletales > Pisolithaceae > Pisolithus > Pisolithus microcarpus. The sequence goes on along the minus strand of JANFAI010000082.1, from coordinate 76,824 downwards.
GCGACAGTGTGGATGGAGAAGAAGTGTAGAATGTTTTCCATGACTTGACCTGCGAAGTCGCTCGACAAACGCTCGGAGAGTCTCCCGATGCCTTTGGCTGCTGACCATCGTACTACGGTGTCCTAACCCCATTGTTAAATCTTACCCCTATCAAAAAGTCGGCCAACGGTAATTACCCGATCTTGGACAGCCTTGAATAACGCATCCAAAATGACCTCCAATTCTTCGGGAACGTCGATCTCGTCACCATCGTCGTTGCCATGATTTTCGCTTGAATCTTGGTTGCTGCCGTTATTCAATGTGGGCACTGGTTCCCTTAGTTCGAAGTAGAGGTCAATCGTCAATGACAAAGGGCTCACATTGAACTCGAGGAATTCTTGGCCTTGGGGGAACCAGTCGGAGACCAATCCTGGACAACAACTTCGTTCGATATTTCCGTACAAGCGTGTTTGCCGTCAACGTTTCGCTATCACTGATAGTTTCCGACATTTCCATCAAAGCCTGAGCGGCTGCCTGGGTATCTTCTGGTGCGCCTGATTTAACAAACTCACACAACACTTGCAGAACACCGAGAGACTGTCAGACGTTGTATGTGATGCATCACATATATATATAAAAGGAATTGTACCTGAAGGACATCATTAGATTTGATGACGGATATTGACCACTGCAAAAAGGTCTTGAATCGTTGCTTAGTGTCCTTTCTGTGAGGGATCGCATCAGTAAGGTTAGTAGATGCGGGCTTTGACCTCCATGCCTCATGTAGTACCGGGAAAGCAGTATTGCAGCGCCTTCGCGCTCCAACCCAGCCTTACCCAGGTGTTTCATGGCGGTAGATTCCAGTGCGCTTGCGGTTCCTCCAATCTGGCCATCTTCGTCGAACTGATCCAAATCAAAAGGAATCCGGCAAACAAGGGACAGCCACAAAAGCACTACGTAACGGAGAGTCCATTGGGACGGTTCAGCGGAAGGCCCATCTGGTAAACGCATGAAATCTATGGCAATAGTGACGTCCGCGATTTCATGGGGAAAGAAACTAGCTGTTTAAACTTTAGCATACGGCGACGGTCGATGCAAACGAACGACCGACTGATCGTCTTGTATCCTCTGCACTTTATGTAGTTGTAAAGAAGCTCTGCCAGTCTCCCAAGACGAGGTATCGATGATTTTGCGGCTGGATCGGAGGTACGCGTTCTCGCATGTGCCCTCAGACATTCTGCGACTGGAACGACGAGGTTCTCGAGATAGGGATCCAAGAGATAGGACTGCTCTTGATACTCGCCCAGCTAACAAGACGTCGAACTGGAGTTACAGGGGAAACCGCTGACGGAGGGAGGGATCTTACTATCATGGTGAGCTTGCGCATCAGTTCAACCTCGGTGCCATTATCTTGGCGACTCGGTTCGCTAGATAGATCCACGGCAAGCAGCGCACTCTGGGCAGAGACGAAATCACCATAGCGCTCGAATGTTGCGAATTGCTTCCCTTCGATTAGTTCGGGATCGTCCATATGTGTCGGTGCTGAGTCGAATCTAAGACGCGGTCGCTGCCACGGGCACTTCCCACCGTGAGAACATATGAAGTAGCTGCACTGAGCAGTGTCGGACAACGGCAAATACTGGTCTTCCGACGATGCCTCTGTCTGCGAAGACTCGCGGTGTCAAGAGAAAAAGGCCCATTGAGGTTGGATTATGTTTTCCGAGGCATCCTTCGCGCGCACTCATACTCTGGACAGGACGACGACGAAACTAAATTACGGCGAAAACTGGTACGCTATTTCGATGGTACCCTTCCCAGACATCCACAGTTGACTCAACGAAGCGGTAAACATCAAGCACCACGATGTCAGAGAGATCTATCAAGTCACCAAGAAAGCCAAGGCTTTCGAGACTCGGAGAATGTTCAAGAAGCTAAAGAAAGCTAGGTGAGGCATAAACCCATCGTGCTCGTTCCTTTCGTTCAACTCGGCGTATGGCCCTTCGTCAGGCGTGATGACCCGACCGGTGAGGGGGCGAAAGACCTCGAGCAACAGCTCGAGGCCCTCAAAGTGAGCAAAACGCGCCTTGTCATGCAATTTCGGGATGATAACACTTTGCTAGCACTTGGATTGCAAGCAGATAGCCAATACTGCACTGACCACGAAAATCAAGAAAGACAAGAAGCTTTCAGAACATCCTCTTGTCCAATCTGGCGTCTCTGCGGAGCTGACACTGAATACGGTCTCATCAGTGCCGTCCGGAACGCCGGCAGCGAAGACGCAAAGTCGTTTACTCAGCTCAAAGTTGCTCGCGGCTGAGGTCGCCACCGTCTTGGAAGTCCTTCGGAATTACTTAAGTTCCGCTTCCGACATGGGAGAAATGCCTGATCAGAAGGGCATCCCAAGAAGCGCAAAGAGAAGAAAAGATAAGGATCAAACGAGTAGCCCGGTATCTGCATCGGAGTCAGATTCGGATGAAGGCCATCGTTGTCAAGATAGCGAAGAAAGGGTGGGGACAGAAGACGAGGGCTGGCAATCAGGTACCGTAAGTGACGAACCAAGCGCCGTAGACGGGTGGGAGTCAGGGAGCGTTCGCGACAGCAATGATTACGACAAAGTGTCGGACGACGTATCCGACTTCGGTGATCAAACAACCTCACCGAGCAGCGCGAAGGTGCAGACGCGGAAATCGGTATCGTTATCTAAGAGTGACTCCGTTTTCCTGCCGACACTCTCCGTTGGGTTTGCACGTGGTGGTGGTTCAGATAGCGAGTTCAGCGATAGCGAAGCTAACGTGGCTGATGGAGTTAGAAAGAATCGTCGTGGACAGCGGGCCCGTAGGGCGTAGGTCTTCCTGCATTGACTGCTGTCATTGGTCTGACATCGTGACCCCGACAGGATATGGGAAAAGAAATATGGAAAGAATGCCCACCACCTCAAGAAACGGCAAGAAATAACGAAACAAGTCGGTTCTGCTGCCAGGGGACAGAAGTCACTGAGACAATCTGCGATGACTCGACCTGAACATAGACGCGATTATGATGCTCGCATGCCGAAGCAGACGGGCGTCGTCAAGCCGATGTCCGATCGGCCAATGCGGAGAGGGGCATCAACGGGCACTGATCCGCCTCGGACAAGAAAGGAACAGCGAGACGAGCGCCCGTTGCACCCGTCTTGGGAAGCAAAAAAGAAACAGAAAACGATTGGAATCGTACCCTCACAAGGAACGAAGATTATCTTCGATCCATAGCACTAACGCTGCGAATATCCATACAGTACTGACACAACACTTTGTTCGGGCGATAGATACAAGCTGTGTAATCGACGCAGATTCGGGGCAGTGCAGAACAATACAACGATAGGATATGGGAACAGCCAGAGCATTGGGAGGAACGGAGATCTTTTTACCGAGATATGCAGATAACGCGCTAGTCCCTACGCGAGGGACAGATGTGCTTTTTACCTCCTTGCAGCCTACAGTCACGAGAGCACCACATTTGTCCACAGCGTCCACAGCGCGGAAAGTCCCTTCCGGATTTCAAGCATGTGGAGCACTGTGAGCTGCAAGAAACTCTGGACTTTCTCTCCAGCCCCTCCAGCACCGGATGAAGTTTATGAATCTCTGCCGGAGGCTTCCGAGGAGACTCGTCCCATGCAGGATCAGGCGGCAGAGACGTGCGGCTGATGGACGGGCTCCCACAGGAATCGATTTGGCTGAAAGACAACGGGGAGTCAGGGGGTGTATCGTTGTCCCAGTGAATTCCAGCATGTTGTTGCTTCCCTTGGACGGGTATTTTGATTTTCAGCGAGGAACGCATCCAGTCCGCGGCAGGCATGGTGGCGGTGAAGGAACCGTAAACATTCGTGAAGCCTTCGGAAATATCGGCATCGGACATGCATTTAGACAGCTGGCGATGGATGCAATGAGAGGACACATGAATGTTCGTTACGCTGCATGGGTAATTCCATGATCTGGTTCGTGCACCTCTGAAAGGCGCATGGTCATGCTGGAGAAACGTTGAGCCTGGCAATAGCGACAATTAGCACGAGACTGGGAACCCACAATGAGGTCAGAATGCGTCATGGAAGACGTTGGCGAGGTCTTTGACATGCGATGCTTCCCGGGACTTCGCCTTGAATATATACTCGTGTGACCAGATTTACAGATCCAGAGATGCAAACCGCTTTTACGTTGTTATGGAACGTCGGCACCCTATAACCCGACTCAATGGAAAGATATCAGCCAATTATCGCTACAATAGAAGTCAGAGTGGGAACTTACTCAGATTTGCCTACTTTTCTTACGTGTCAAAGTCCTGAGATGAGGACGTAGGGGGGAAAGCGTCACACGACCTGTTTTTATACCGAAGCAAAGCAGATACGCCGGTTAGCTGGCACAGTGGATATTTGAATAGCGTTGCCTGCGTGAACGCAACATCATGTCATAGGGTGATAAGATGCAGATTGGTAGCCAGAACGAGCATGCCAACGTCGTAATGACCTCACATGTGGTGACGATGAGCAGAACAACACCGCACAAGTGTGGGCCATTGCTGATAGAGTTTGCAGGGACTATCCTCTCGGGGGTGCTCTCGTGATCAGTACCCTGGACTTGAGTGAGGTAAAACCTGGATGACCGTCCCCACGGCCAGTCACGAGTAGGACGGAGCAGTCATGAGACCGTCTCAGGTGTCCCGTGGAAGAGTGGAGGCGGTGGCTATACGTACGCCAATGAGGTGCAGAGTTCTGCAATATTGCGCCAAGCGCAAGCAATGTAATGAACGGAGCAGTCGAGGCTACCTCTTCGAACTTGTCGGCGGACCTCAATCAGCTGCCAGCGCAAGAGCCGATGGGGTGAACGTTTAATGCCAATGAGGGATTACGTCCCTGCGTTCATTGGACGAAGCTAAGCGTAGATATAACTTATGTGCATCTAGAACGCAACGAGTGGGGCGGGGTCGTTCAAAGTCATTGGGCCGTGAAGTTCGTTCATTTTTCGGGCAAGTGAGCACAGATCTATAGGAAGAGATGGTGGAAGGACGGCTGCGCCAGCCAGACGCCCATGACTGTCCTCGCCCGCCCCGACTGGGTCACGGTCTAACCAGTCCCCTGCAGACGAGATATGACCCTCGGGGTGTCTCAGTTCCTCATTGCCCTTGACCCTTGCAGAGATAATAGTGCAGCGTGGAACAAACAAGGTCAAACACGAGGCTCCCATCCCCTGGCTGAGCGTATTCGATTTGAGTCTACAATACAGCAGCCAGCGTCGCTCATCTCCACCTCGTCCCTCCATTCTTTACGACGTATTCGTCACTACTGGGGACATTCATTTTATTACTCGATTAGCTGGGCTGTAATCCGTTCTCATCAGCTTGCTTTGCAACCTTTTACGTCTTACGCCTCACTAACGAGTCATGGTAAGCTGCAGGCTGCGCGCACGATGATCAGCTTAATTGCTCACCTTCATATGCTAATATCATTAAGGGTCAGACACTATCTGCACCAGGTCAGTATACACCTTTGAAAAATACATGCAATCCCCATTTTCCTTGGTTCCGATGAGTCTTTTGCGGTCAGCTCATGTCCTTTACCATCAGCCACAAGCAAGAAAACAGAGTCAGGTGAAAATGATAATCTCTTCTTCTCAGTGACAGAGATGCAGGGATGGAGGATCAGTGCGTCCCTTTCCCCTCGTCCGATAATCCATGTCTCACAGCGTGTTGGTTGGTTCTACCCTTTCTGCAATTTGTTGCCATTCCTTATTCAGGTATGGAGGATGCCCATACTGCTGTCCTCAACTTGGAGGAATCTAATGACAAGAAGAATTCCTTTTTCGCAGTATATGATGGACACGGTGGTACGTCTTATGACCAGCTCCCAAAATCGCCTACTCACAGATACCCGCACATCAGGCGGTACAGTAGCCAGATTCGCGGGACGGAATCTTCACAGACGTCTGCTTTCTGAAGAAGCATATCGCAAGACTCGTTATGGGGAGGCACTGAAAAGAGCATTTTTGGGGACAGACGAGGAACTCTTGGCTGGTGCGCCTTTGATATTGTGGCGCCGTGTACTTGTCTGATGTCGATTCTTGACAGATCCCACACATACGGGCGATCCCTCTGGTTGCACTGCAATTGCTGCGTTGGTCACGCACGATCGCAAGATTTACGTAGTATGTATTCAGCCTCTTGGTCATCCGTTAATATTGACACAATTCTAGGCAAATGCTGGAGACTCCCGGTCTGTGATCAGTGTCAAGGGAGAGGCACGGCCCCTTAGCTTTGATCACAAGCCATCAAATGATAGTTCGTCCTTTCTTGTTTCTGGAATTATCCCCACATCTGATCCTTGCTCTTTGTAGCCGAACGTGCACGTATTGTTAATGCGGGTGGATACATAGAATTTGGTCGCGTCAATGGTCGGTCATCCATTCTTTTTACCATTCTCTGATGCTGAGGACATCTCTTAGGAAACCTGGCCTTGTCGAGAGCATTGGGCGATTTCCAGTTCAAAAAGAACTATTCTTTAACTCCCCAGAAACAAGTTATTACCGCAGATCCAGACGTAATGATACACTCCCTAAGCGACGAAGATGAATTCTTGGTGTTGGCCTGTGATGGTGAGCAACTCTCTCATCGTATGACGCCACTTTTATTCACGTGTACGCCAACAAGGTATTTGGGACTGCTTGTCGTCACAAGACGTGGTCAACTTTGTCCGACTCAAGGTAGCCGAGGGGAAGGAGTTGAACGAAATCGGTGAAATGATGTGCGAGCACTGTCTCGCTCCCGATACTACATCACCCGCGGGCATCGGTTGCGATAATATGACTGTTCTTATCGTCGCTATCCTCAACGGGCGGACAAAGCAAGAATGGTACGACTGGATTGGCGATCGCGTCAAGAACCAATACGGCTATCCGACTCCCTCCACTATTCCCCAGATCTATGCAGCAAGTCGCCTCATGGCCTACAAGGCACGAAGAGAAGCCATGGAAGAACGCGACCGCCAGCGGAAAGAACGCGGTGATGAATATGTGCCGCCGAACCCATTTGGAGGCTTGGGACCATTCTCTGGGATCGCGCGTGTTCTCGGGAGCACTGGAGGCATCTCATTTAGCCCTGAAACGGGTATGGTGACAGACAACCACCGGCTCATGTTCACTTCAAAGGACGATAGCGATAGTGAGGACGAGATGGAATCAGACACACTGGCAAACGGCCACTCGTCCTTTGGTTCGTTGGGAAATAGCGCACCTGACCCTGCCGCCACTTTAAGGCATGACCTTGCCGCATACCAGAACGAAACTGCGCAGCAATCTGATTTCAGAGCCCTTGACCTGGACGAGTCGAAGTTGACGATAATCGATGACGAGGATGAGTCGTCAAACGGCATACGTGGTGCAGTCTCAAACTCGAGTCCCGGGAGAACACTACAGGGAGAGTCTCCACCGTCTCCACCGAAGCCACAGGCGAATGGAGCTGTTACACCGGTCCCACAGCTCGCTTCAGAACCGCTTGGGGACAAACCACATCCAGTCCTCAAAGCGGAGGGCTTGTTGGACACCAGTGAATCTCCATTCAAGGTATAGTGTCGGGTGTTTCACGAATCTCTTCGCCGTCGTAATGTGCACGCTCCCTTTTTTTCTCCACGTGCTCCGCTCCGCCATTTCCTACCCTTGACAAAACCTTGTGTGCGTTACGGTTTTGGTCGTTTTTTGTTGCTGCTATCTATTGTATGTCTTGTACGGTAGTGTTGTCAATTTGGTCGCCACCAATTTCGCGGTGCACATAAGGTGTCCTAAGGTTTTTGTTTCGTTTCCCACCTGTAGCCATCATGATCTCATTCTTGACTGGTTCACGATTCCCCCCGCCCCCGTATGCGATGATCACCGGAACTTCAGTATCATACATACTCCCTTAACTGGTTGTAACAAATGAACTATACATACTCGTTTCCTTCGACACTTTCAAGAGACATCATATAAAACCACCAGTTGATTTTCGCACAAGCAAACGACAGTCGTGGAGTCGGATTTGTTGCTATCTTTGAACGCGCTGACGCCAAGGAGTGACCCAGCATTGCCATCACCGACCTTGAGGACGCTCTGCTTGGCCCAGAGTTGGTTCGGCGATGAACGTCGATAGATGTAAACGTTTCCGCCGCGATCGACGGATCCGTTCTCGAATGCGAAGATGGCATTTTGCGTGTGGTGCGTGAATCGTGTATCACGCTTTGATGCGAGCACGAACGCCAGCGCAGAAAATGTGCCCGTGTGTTTCCACTCGGGGGAAATCGTGTCGCTGCTGCATTGTGCTCCTCCCTCTGTGACGTACAGTAACCCATCGATCGAATTCTTGATCACCAGGCCCGCCAATTTAGCGTCTGTGCCAGGAAGGGGCGTGGACAAGAGGTTGAAGGGTGATGTACTATTTTTCTTCCACCAAGGCGGCGTAGATCCGTCCTCGGAGACCCACGTGAAAGCCGCGAGGCGTCCAACCGAATCGTCGACCTCGTCATCCATCTCGCCCTGGGCTAACGAGGGAACGCCACGGCCGAGTCCGAGCCCGCTCGCATCCTCGCCTGTCCTGAGTGCTTCGGTGTATTTCTCGAACGCCTCGCGGATGAGATAGAGTTCAGATGGATCGAGCGTTTCCGGAACGTCCGTATCGTCATCCCCTCCAGCCGTGGCGTCGTTCCCTGTACTGGCGGTGGCACGGGAACTACGAATACCGGATGCAGCGAACACGTGCATCCATTTCTGACCTTCCGACATTTTGTCGAGATGAACGCTCAAGATTCCAAACCTGCTGTCTCCCTCGCGGTCCCATGTCCAGAAGCTGGTAGAAGGGCGTATGCGGTCCCACAATTGCTTGGCAGAGTAGCGCGGTAGCCGTATACCTTCATGTATGTCCGGTACCCCTTTGACGTGCATTGTCAACGTGGTGGGTGAGAAGAGGACGGTGATGTTGGACTTCGGAGTTGACGAGGGGAGTGCAAAGGCTACTGTCACCACGTCGGGGGTCTGTGTCCACGAGTAGGGGTAGGGTTTTGTGGACGTCGTATTATCGACAACATCCAGGTCCTCGCCTGCCCGTGGGACCGGTGCGATCTCGTCTGGGGAGGGCTCGTAGGCTGGCGCGTGTGGGGCGCCAATCTCGCGATACGTCGAACTGCCGATGAGGGCATAAGCGTTGCGGGACGCATCGTAATCGGCGAGCATGGGCACCTCCTCCCCTCGCCTGCGCCAGACGATGTCAAGCGTACCGGGGTCGACGTGCATCATGTTGAGCGGAAAGGTGAAACGCGCCGCCCATACGTCGAATTCAGACGAGTGGAAGTGATGACGATGTTGGAGGTGTGTTACAGCTGTTTGCTGTGTGAGGAGGGAAAGAGTCTCCGCATCATAGTACCGGGAAGAGAGTAAAGCAATGACTGTGCCATCCGATACTCTCGCGACACTGTGGATTCGGAAGGGTAGTGGAAGGGATGTAACCTCCTTGTCGAAGAGCTCGAAGGACGACAGGAGTGTGGCAGGGCCGCGTGCAGGGATGCTAAGAATGTACAGACTTCCGCGGCCATCGCTCACGAAAGCGGTATCGTCTGCCAGGAATGCCGCAGAGGGATACTCGCGGTGTACAGTCTCCGATTGCGTCTGAGCGGTGGAAATTGCGACGGGGAGCTCGTAGACGACATCGAACCTAGGAGACTTGGTTGACTAGTACCGTACGTCAGTAAAGGTATGCACAAGTACCGCACAGCTCACGTCAGTGGGGTCTACGTCGACGACAACTACTCGATGACGAGCATCGACGTAAAGCACTCGTCCAGATGCAGGAGAAAGAACGAGATGGTTGTGGGTGATTCTGCTTTGGACTTCTTGTAGCGAAAGCGGTGATCTACCCGAGGCAGTCGCTTGGGTGGGCTTGTACGGCAGGCCATGTCGAGCTACCACCGGTGAGATCACCTGCAGTTTGTATCCTTCGAACTTGGGGTTGACAAGTTCACGATTCGGACTGAAGTCTGCCATCTACGCCGACCAATGTTGACCGTGGCATCATCCAAAGGTCAATATGGAGCCATGATTACATCACTACTTGAGCAGTAAAATTATCACTGGCTAGATGTTCCTTAGCCCTCCACCCTTGCCTTGTTGCACTTCTCACCTGGACTTCTGCAGTTCATCTGCGTTCATTGTAGTAGCCCAGCCATTGTCAAGCAAATCACAAGCTGTCCTTACTCGTTAGTGTCGAGCAGCCATGGCCGAAAAAGAGTAAGAACGAGGGTCGAGTCCCTAACCCACTCCATATACTGGTGCTTGCATTTGCGTAGCCTCACTGTACCCGGTTACAGCACGCGTTTTCCAATGGATAGGAACGTCATTACCTGTGTATCCAAAGTACTACACAGCTTCATCGTGAAGCAATACGTATTCCCGATCTGACAGCCCAAACTTGATGACTACAAAAACGCCACGTCGTCAGGATATACATGGGAGACGATGGTTCGGCAAGATGGAGGAACGTACCGTCGCCAGATCGCAACTCGTAGAAGCGTGTGGTCGGAATTGTCTCGTCGTTGACATGGGTGTGGTTTGTCGACTCGAGGTCGATTATGAAGGGTCTATCCGGTCCATATAGTGAGTATGATACCTGACGCTAGACGACCTTCAACACACTTTATAACGGCCTTGGGTACGCCAAATTCATCTTTCACTTGAACTTGCCGGTCTGTGTGCCAAGGAGTGAGATCCAGCGGCAAGCATCGGCGATACTTGCTCACGCTGAATGACTGCATGCTGCTTGGAACAGGATGGATGCTCGATGAGGATGTCTACGATGGTGCGATCCCTGCCAATGAGGTATGCGCTTTGTCGGTTGATATGTAGCGGATCTTTAATAGTTCGGTATATAGCTGGGCACCATGTCAAGAGGACGACGCTCACCGAGTTGGTCTTTTCCCTTGAACACATACAGTCTCCATCCTAGTGTCGGCTTCCTGGCCTCTGGCGGTTCGTTGTACTTGAGTACGGTGCTAGTACCGTCGGATAGCTTAACTGTATTGGTCGCTGCTGCGAGTAGACCTGAGGGTTTGAAATTGGGCTTGGCTATGTTTTCAGGAGGTGCAGAACCAGATTTCGAGCGTGAGCGGTCGCGAGGAGGAGAACGCGGGCGGGGTGCAGGGGATGCAGAGCGTCGTGGGCGGATGGACTGTCTGTCGTAGCCTCTTCTTCTGTCTCCGTCTTCCCTGCGTCGTTCTCGTTCTCGTTCCCTGGGACTGTCCCTCTCCCTCTCCGCGTCTCTGTATCTGTCTCTGCCATCGTGCCACCTCCGATCTCCACCACTGCGCTTGGATTCATATCTACCACGATAGCCTCGGTCGTCGTCTTCGCGCCTCGAAGCGCTGCGTTCTTCGGGGTCGTATCTCTTGCGTGGTCGTTCAGACGAAGACATGGTGAGTTGGTTGAGTCTTGCGTGTGAAAATGCAATACATACAATTACCCGCAGGCTCTAAGTAAAACGACACAAGTACACGTACAGCAGAACAACTACATAGCCTGTCCCTTGCATACCAATCAGAAGAGGGAGAAAGAAAGAAAAAACGAATACGCATAAGACCTGGAGAAGAGCTGAGAGAGTAATAGTCCCTGACCAATTCCAACACCGTCCCGCTTTTTTAGTCATGAATGGAAGACTACCGTCAGTCTGCAAGCGAACCCCAAGAGCAGGCGAAAGCGCGGTCGCAATCGCATTCCCATTACTCACGAACTCTCCCTGCTGAAACTGGTGCCTATACGCTGGGCTGGGCAGGATCGCCGTACCCTCGCAGTCACCTGGAGACGCTCAACATTCGCCAGCTCGACCTCATCGAAACCCAATCCAAGAAGAGCGCGCATGAGCACCGCGAAAGCGCAAAGGAAAAGAACGAGCAGGAGCCTGTCGTATATGCTGTGTGGAACAAATTTATGGTAGCAGTATGTCAAGACTCTGGAGAATAGAGACGCGCGTTCAGGTGGTAGGCGCGCATCGACGTGGTCGTAGAGAAGGACAGGAGTCGTGGAGGCGGAGTCGTACTTGACGAGAGGCCCACTAGATGCATCGTTAATCAGGCGTGTGCGTGCTGTTGGGGTGTCCGGAGAGCGTCTCAGCGTGACAGTGGCCGTTCTGCGGAGCATCGTACTTAGTTGATCACCCTCTAACACCCAGGGGGAGCTGATAGTCAAAACCTGCGTCGTCATTCGACCATGGCGAGCACTCACAAGCCTTGGAGAGGCCCCGGTTGTCTTGACGCGGGTTAGCAGTGCAAGTGGGCATACACTGATGATAGCAGTGGGAGGCAACGTTCCTGAATCCCATGCCAAGCGCCCTCACCTTATTTTATATACGCAGGCTAACTGGTCTGAGAGATTATCGGCATTCCAGTGTCGTTCGGCTATGAGGGCATACGGAATCATGACGGGATATGTGAGTTTATGAGGCGTGTTCTCAAGGATTGGCCTCATGTTCCGTGAAACTAAACGTTTGCTGCATCATCATTCGCTCAGACGTCCATCCCTGTTCTCATGCAATAATACGGCCGACATGACACGTGTAACCCACGGAGGGACCGCTATAACTCATTCACGACAAGACAGACCATCCCGGAGATTCAGCTAACCAGCAGCGTTCTCCGACCCAACAAGAAGTAGCGGAGCAACTTGGCCAAAGACGAACGGAAGCTTTACAGAGAGCGCACGTGTCTAAGTGCAAAATAGGGTACCGATGTATATCCCCTGGTAAGGTCCCAGGTGGTCCAGGATATCACTGTCAATCACGTTCGGAACGGTCATGATAGTACAGTCGCCATCCGTCGCGTCATCGTCGCCTGTTGCGTACACGCAATCGATGGTGAGTAAATGGCGCAAAATAAATGGACACTGACCAGGACAGGAAACGACATAGTCGGAGTCCACTATGTGTACCTCCCCCTGGACATGTGAAAAGCCCATGGAAATTCCCGGCACGATGGGTATCGGGTCCTTCTCATTGTTTATTCTCTGGAAATTTGGGACCTGTGCATGTGTAAATAAATCATGTATCAGGGCATATTCAGTTGAGCATATGGGCAGGGCCGCGGGACCTTGGCAACGCACCATCGAATCAAAAAGGCTAGCCCATGCCGGATTACCCACACGCGGCGTTCCGTACGTGACACCCTTGATTGAGATGCTGGAAGGTAGATTAAGGGCTAGGAAGAGACAGTCGAGTTCGGCGAGTGCACCACCGAGGGAATGTCCAATCTAATTTTGTTGCAGTCAGTCAGTGGGAGGGCCGAGTGTGACCGCGTGCGAGTGCGTAGTTGAAGCCCCACCAGTGTAACTGACTCAGCGCTGTACTGAATCAGTAGCTTATTTACTTCGGCGAGGATGGTAGGTGCGGTCTTGGCATGTTCGTTTGCGAAGCCGCTATGCACCTGCACGCTGGAGCTGACGCCCGGGAAGAGTGATGGGTCCGGAGATTCAAAGGATATGTTAACGTCCGTGAGGTCTGCCAGACTGCAGGTTGGGATCGGTACGTGCTGCAGAGGAAAATTGTATCTGGAATCTTTGTACACTTACAGTTGGGTTGGGTCTGTCCCTTGGTGGGCTACGACCACAGTGTCCCCCGAGGGCCAGTAGCCGACGTAATCTAGAATAATGAGTATAAAGTCTGCATCGGACCAAGGTAAAGGGAGTATACAGTATTGGATGTCATTTCCGTCTCCGCCTGTCAGCGATACCTGGAAGCCTGGTACCGCCTCACACGCTTCTGCACGTCGTTCATTTTCCAGATGCAGTACGAGCAAAGATGGGAAACGAACGCACGACCGCACTTCCAGCCATCGACAATGTTGGGGGAGCAGTATGCCGCACGGGCGAATTCCGAGTAGGGTGCAAGGCCGGCAAGCTGGGATGATGAGAGAACAGATACACTGCGCTGCTGAAGGTAGGACACAGTGGGATTAGGCAGAGCGTCGACCACCGCAAGCCCTTTCCAGAGTGCTAACAGCAGCGTAGAAAGAAACGTACGCATGGCGTGCAGGTCTGGTGCAAACAGAGACTACACTGTCTCAGATATACGAAATCCCCGAAACGCCATAAGGGATGATGCCTTCTGAATATCTAGAGAAATCAAGGGCTGATGCCCGTGGCCGCTGCTACCAGGGGAACGAACTGTCCGTTTTGATTTGTGGGTGGTCTGGTTGGACATTGTGCACCTGCAGATATACGCTCAAGGTCATGGAAAAGAAAACACACCTTCTCGTCAACACTGTGCGAGTGAGTCATGATGCACCAAGGGCCATGCAGGGTGTCGATGAGCGCTATCCTTGCGTACTAATAATAAAACAATTGATAGACGGTCCCGAAAAGGAAACCATTCAAGGAATGAAATGATGGTGCTGACTAATTTGACATCGCCATCAAGTCGGCTCCACGCGGGTACAGTCACTCAACGACGTATTATACGCGGATATTCGTCGAGCTCGAGGTCGATAAACTGCAGCCGTGCAGTGTTGCAGTGAGGGACGGGCGATGTTAAATGCTATTATTCCCCTATGGCGTTCGAAGATGAAAATTTCGCTTGGGACGGAGTGCAGGAAACCCCGACGTCGGCCATGATGCATGAACCTTTTTGAGTTGTTGCAATGAGGGTTGCAGTGCAGTTGCGGTGATTTTTTGTGCCCGCTGACGCAGCAAAAGTCTCAGCCGATACCGCGCTGACATGTTTTTATCAGGTTAGATACATAGTCCCACCAACTTTGCCATCCAGCAGTTCTTCACCTCCACGGTCATCATGTACTACCGCCAGCAAACGACATCTCATGTGAGGGCGGACGGCTCAGACACACCCGATCATGATTGCAGCCAGCCCAATCAACTGCTTCCTTCTATCAATTCGATGTCGTTACCAGGTATACTTCGGGAGCAGAACGTCCAAGACTACCACGCGAGCGCTGAGGTGCCTGCATCGACGTATCCTTCCTCTCCCTCCCCCCTTCTCTATCCCTCCCATCACCAAACCCTTCAGCAGGGCCTCCAGCCTTCCCCATGGAATCGGCTGCCATACACGCCCGACCAGTCCAGCGATCCCTCTGTAGCGAGGGATTTCATGCACCGATTCGCCCCACAGCATCAACACCGCCCAGACTCGCTCCACCGCACAGAGGATGCTTCCACTGGCATAGCTGCTCTCGTGCCGGAGGATGGTCCGTTCTCGAATGCTGTACAGTTGGATCCTAGTCTCATGGTGGCTCATGGCTCCAACTATATAACCAGACAACGTCCGATGGCGGAGACTCCCCCCGTTCTGTACTCATCACACCCGTCCCAGTCGTCCCAGTCTCCCCCACTTGCTCAGGAAAGATCACCAACGACAGGAGAAGAATCATCCAACAAGCCGAAGAAGCTGCGCAGGATGAAACCTCGCATTGACCTTGCCCCGGATCAGCCGCTGACGACTCAGGGAAAACCGCGAGCGAGAGTCTACGTAGCATGTGTGCAGTGGTCCGTGTCTCGTTTCCCATCAACCTATCGAGTGGTGCTAATTACCTGATGTTGACACTGGTGTTATATATAGTCGGACGAGGAAGATTCGATGCGACGGTGCGAAACCTGCATGTCACAACTGTGTGCGCCGTGCCAAGGCGGACGATGAGTGTACATATGACACGGCTCCTAAACGAAGGGGGCCGGATAAGAGACCTGGTGCAAGGCAGCGCGTGTCGAGGGAGACGGGAACGGACGGCGCCTCTGAGGTCGGCACAAGTTCAGGCAATCCTGCCAGGCGGTGTCGGCGTCGGAGAGACGAGGACGATGCGAATAATGGGGGTAGCACTGGATTTTCGGATGACGCGAGTGGACGAGATGAGGGTATCGGTGGTGTGGCGACCTCGTCTGCACCAGCGTTGGCCCTCCCATCCATCCGCCCACCTTCGCTCGTGCTAGATCCACAGTTGTCAGACATGACCACCTTCACGGGTGGAGTTGGCAGTATTGTAGCAACTTCCTCGTCTGCAGCATCGCAGATCACTCACGGTACCTCGACGGCAACGTCCACGGCCATATTGGACGCAGGTCTGGGATCAGTAATCCCAAGTTCGGCAGAGGACTTTGCTGAAGAGATGATGTACGCAACGAGCAGCCAGGTATTAACTTGAATCATTTTCATGGTTCATTTTTTCTCACCCTTCCCAATGTCGTCTATGACTGAAGGGTTTAAACAACACCCAAGTATATGATCCACCACTATTACCACTACCACCGCTGCCAAGGAGTGCAATTGAGAGCGGAAATTTGATACAATGTTTCGTACAACAACAGCTGCAGCAACCGCAACTGCATCAGGTAGTTGAAGGTGATAGCGAGATTTCAGAGGAGGAAGCATGTGCACTTTCTTCTGAACCCTCCCTCGATTTTGCCCGCAAGACATGGTGGGAGTCGCTCCTGGTCGTATATTCGGTCGATCCGTCTTTCTTCCCAAATACGCTCACGTCCACGCAGCGTCACCAGGCTGCTACGTGGATAACGACAGATCTTCGTCTACTCTTCCGCGTATCCGGTTTCTGGTTCTCGTTCATCAACGTGCCCTCTTTCCTGTCCACCTTCATGGACCCGCGGAAGAGGGAGAAGATGCAACCAAGCTTGGCTTATGCCGCCTTGGCTGTTGCGACTCTTCTTCAGAGTTCGGAAGTCGGGAGGGGGAGCGAAGGGAGAGAGAAGGCGTTGCGATTAAGGGATATGGCGCAGGGGGCGTTGGAGGCAAGTCTGTGTGCACGGTGGGTAGATGAGGAATTGGCACAGGCTGCTTGGGTAAGCACTCACTTCTCTCCCATGCTTGGTGACAGCTGGCGGAACGATGATATGTGTGTCTGACTCTCTGATTTTGAATTTCTAAAGCTCCTTACCTTTTTCGAAATCTGTCCACATCCACGCCACGGGGGCGAACGTACCAAGTCTAGTCTGTTCATGCTCGACACTATCATTCGCGCACTTTCGCTTGCGACCCTCGACGAAGAAAACCCTGCTGCCGTACGTTTCAAGCGCAACACTGTCCCGGTGGTTCTGAGCCCTCGTCATACCTCTCCTCCGTCTTCGTCCTCTTCGTGGTACAGTGCAGACGAGTGCGTAGATGCTTTTGATGGGATGTCGCAGTCCTACCCCATCCGTGATTGTGCTTGTACTTCTCTCTCCCTTGGTCAATGTTGGCCCGCTTCCCACGAGCATACCCCATGTTTGGTTGCCTCGGCTGGTTGGGACGATGCTTGGACGCCCGGAGAGGTCCGAAAAGAAACCTGCAGGAGGTTATGTTGGAATTCGATGATGCTTGCTGCAGGATTTTTGTCGTACATGCATTCTGCGGGATTGAAGCCTCCGGACTTATTCATTGGAGAACCTGCAAATGTGAGTGGAAGACTTTTTATCTTTCTCAGAACGGTTTTAATTCGTCGCGTTGTTAGATCGCTCTCCTCTTTCCCGGCGAAGCAATGGTTTCACATTATGAGGCGTACTTGGTGAAGGATACGGTGTGGGCATTGATCTACCGCACCGTCCTTCTCTGGCACAGCTGTCTGCGAATGCGAAGTGACCGGGATGCGAGCGAGGCTGAGCGGGCGAGCTTCGGCTTGAATGCGTGGCTGGAGGCCGATCAACTTGAGCGGGCGTTCGATTCCCATTCCTGTGGTTTGGAGAGAAGTTATTTTTTTCAGGGGAGGGAGTTCTTGTTTAAGTGAGTGTGGGCCCGCTTTCTCTTCAGCTCTTTTACTCGTGGAGCGGTCAACTAACACTACGGGTTGGACAGCGTGAGGTATACGATTTCAAATGAGTTTCAAAAATACATGCCGATCGCGACGATGTGCGTGTGCTTTCCCATCCCTGGTGTTTGGTGCGAGTCGGCTGACGGATTGACGGCAGTGATACGAGTAACATCTTTCACCGCGGCAAAGCCGAGGAGTGGTGTATGTCTTGATTGTTTTCATCACGTGCGGTGCATGTAGCTGACGCCGATTTGGGCGGTGAATTTGGCAGTGAAACATCAAGCCAATGTTGCCCAGCGTGCCGTTCAGAGGATGGGTGCGTTAACGGGCCATGCCGGGCAATCGCTCGTCCACCGACCGCTCTTCTCGTTCTGGTTCATGAGTCAGATGAACAGGTACCGTTCCTTCCGCAGTCTCTCGATAGTCGTTTTGTCTAATTTCTTGTAGGGCACTTTCTCTTTGGGAGCGTGATAATTCGCTGACTCTCGCCGTGGACGTGTGTATCGCGTTCTTCAAACCAATTGATTATCTGTCAACGGTATGGCCGTGCCATGGTATGCTTGGTTGAACGTCTCGCATTTGGGAGTTTACTGACCCTGTTTATGTTTTGCTACCACGATTAGCGCAAACAACTAAAGCAGTGGCATTGAGGAAGCGGTTGGCGCAAGCTTGCGAGGTGACGGGGAGACCACTGCCGCTCCCTGACCCTCTGAGCAACTGAAGTATGTTGTAAACATGTTACCTTCTTCTTTCTATCTGGACCTGTGTACTTGATGTCCGTGCAGAAGTTTTGTCCCGATGCTTTGTGTGGTTTCGTTCTTTACAGTACTCCGTGTGTGTAGACTAGACACCTTCCAATTCAGGAAGTTATTCGTCCAAGGTTATTAATGTCACGAAATGCCATCCTCTTTCTGCTGTCTGAGAGCTACTAACACTACTGTTCGAGCGTGGAGCCAATACTTGTTTACATGGACCAGGAAGACGTCCTCATCGCAGTGGACCGCGCGTCATTCGGCGGTGTGGCTACGACTGCTAGTATGTCAGTCGAGCAGGCAGACGAGGCCACCAACCGGCCGTCGTCCCCCCCGCCACAAGGTCGAACGGGGTCGAGCACAAAACGGGCTGCTTCTCCTTCGTTCGAGGGCCTCGACGATACAGTCAGTAGGAAACGCTTTAGGGAGGGCACGGATTCTTCACCATCGATGACATCGAACTGCGATGTACACGCGGAGTCCTCTAATGCCCTTTCTGTCACCGGCACCACCTCATCACCAACCCTCTCCTCCATGACATTACCGTCGTCCTCTACCACAACAGCCATGAACAAGTACAGTGTGCTCGTCGAAGATCTCGTCCAAGAACTACAGTGTGGGTGCTGCTCGGAGCTGGTGTATCGTCCTGTCGTAGTCTCGCCATGTCAGCATTTCTTCTGCGGGAGGTACGAGTGCCATGGGTCTCATTGATACCGATTGTTTATCGATGGCGTAGTTGTTGCGTGCTTTGGATAAAGGTGAACTGCCTTTCACCTTCCGTCCCCCTATTATCCTCTTTGGGTGCACACGCCAGTCAACGCAACAGGTTTCTGGTTTCGCCACTCGTATTTTCGGTTGTGATTCATGGAATGACGTGTTTGATGCTAACACGGTGAGTCCTTACAGAACGGAGGCACGAATTGTCCGGCATGCCGCGGAGTGTCGACCCACGTTACATCTTCACGACCCCTTCAAACGATGCTAGATGTCCTACTTCGGTCAGATCCGTCCAGAACGCGCACAGAACGGGAACGGATGCAAGCAGACGAAGTATACAAACCTGGTCAACCGATGAGGGTGAGCAGAACATAATGCCATTCGTGTATGGTTTGCCAATCTAATGTGACGCTCGTGAATTACTGCGCTACTCGATTTCTTTTGCGTTCAGATCCCGGCGCCGCGCGAGCCGTCGCCCGAACCTAACTTCAATGACACACCGGATTGGGACTATGCACGACCGTGTCCGCATTGCGCAGCTGATAATCAGTTTGGGTGGGCGTGTCCTCAGCCCATCGTGGATTACGCTACGGACCCTGAGCGGGCGTGGCATGTCGATGACGGTGCACCACCCGGCCACGCGTACTGCGGGAACTGGTATGGCTACTTCCGCATGCGTCACATGCATGGTGACGTATTGTTTACGCAGCGAAAGCCTCCTCGCACTGCAAGCCCCTATCACGACCAAGTGCGATTTCTGTCAGGTATCATTTTGTGGAATATCTGTGCACGGACGGTGTATCGCGTTGCCCTTGAATACCCAACAACCACATGACATGAACGATCTGGGCGATTTTGTCCAATCCTCAGAAATCTACGAATGTTTCGACAGCAACTTCGTAGAGGTCGAGATTCTGTTCGACTATCTGACTACTCGCCAAATAACTCCAAAGAAGATATATCGTGACGTTAGCATGCATGTTGTTTGGAATGTTCCAAAGTACTTATGGAGTTGACTGTTCTAGATCGTGCTGCACATCCAAGCTCAGCCTCATGGGTTCCGGCCACTAATAGAATCTGGGGTGTTTGCTGAAATTCATGCTATTACAGTTGGTATCGACGAGGACCCGGGTGCGATCCGAACCCGTATTTGCAGGCACTGCGCCGCAGATATACTCTTGTGGGGATTGAAGGAATGGTGGGTTCGGGAGCGAGAAATTGCGATTCAGAAAGGTTTGCTACAGCGTCGGCCAGATTGTGAAGCTGGAAGTTCGTGCAGTCGACAAAAGGATCTCGGTACGTGTCCACGAGACATCCTTGAGGCTCTCATGGGCTAACGTCTTACCTCGCTTCAGCACATACGAAAGAATGTATGTTCCTTGATCCTGAATGTCGATAGGGCTATTTGACTGATGGAGTGTTCGCAGTTAATCACGTCATAATAGGCACCCCCGTCCTTCCACAGTCATCTACTGGAGATGCCTTATCAAGGGATGATACGTCTCATTCAGGAACTAGCAACGCAGCAGACAGCAGCGGGAATGTCCAAGGACGAAGCAACGCTCCGGGTGACCGCGATAACGACCATATAGACGACAATCCTGATCCTGTGGGCCGGAGTGCCAATGCGTTGCCGCCAGTGCTCTCTGAGGAGTTTAATCAAGCAGTGTCCACTGCCTTACTTATGTCGGACGTTGTATCCGCTCTGGACTGATATGTTCCCGAGTAGTAATGACGAGGCACGATTATTAGTTCTCTCCTACACGTCACGCCTTGTGTGTACCTCTCCTGTTCCCGGCATGTTGCATACAGTAAAATATCTGTCCCCTCGCATCGTTCCAACGCAGCACCACGGGTGAAGCTTGAAGGAACTCAAAGAAGGTATACCTAATATTGAAACTGCGAAAGATACAAGGAAAACCTCTACAACAAGATGAGAAATCCAAAACCCATATGCATGCCAAACAACAGATAGCATCGAAAACAACAGCGGAAGGAGATACGCGCGAAAGGTAACGACAGACAGTGATACACATCTACAACACAGACGCTGTGACAAAACGCAAACAGAAAGAGCCATAACGCATAATTGACGAAACAGACAAGAGATCTAAAGCACTGTACCCGCACCGAGACCGTCATACATCGCACGATCGTCGTCCCAGTGACGCCTACTTCGTCCCCCTGAATTGATGGAGCGCCTATCCATTGCGAGCATCTTGCGTCTCTGGCGTTCCTTGAGTTCCTCAGCCAGTCGTTCCATCTTAGCCTTCTCCTCTGCCTTCTTCATCCTCTTTGCCTCTGCCTTGCGAGATTTGATTTCCTTTGCATCTTCCTTCTTGGAATCTTTACTCGTTGCAATACTAGTCGGGGAAGATGATGGTTCCGCTGCAGCTTGGGGAAGCGACATTTTCCTAGGTTTGGACGCAGGAGAGACAATTTTGTTTAACGAAAGTTTGATTGTGCGATTGCTCGGTGTAGGTATTGTAGATTCGCTGGAATTAGAAGATCTACTCAAGGTCGAAAACGGCGGACGGGATTCAGGGCCTCCCCCGAAGGGTACCATGCTGGGGAAGTGTGTCGGAGGTGGCGGCACGTTAAGCCGCAGATGCTCGACATTGCGAGTCTTGGTAGGCGCACGCGGCTCGACGGCCTTGGGCATACGTGCGCATTTTTCTGTGTCCGACGGAACATCGATGGGTGCAAATATGATGCTACCCGAGCTTTGAGAGAACCTGCGAGCACCACGCTCTTCATCAGTGACAGGCGAGCGCTCGCCCCTGACAGTTGGTCGGTGCGGAGGGACGTGATCAACCGGCGTCTTTAGAGTGGCAGGAGAACGAGGCTGAGAGTATGTGACGCTCGAGACAGAACTGTATGAGGCGGAGGACGACAAAGAAGGGGTATCGCTGTCACTAGCACTTATGCCGGTATTAGAACGTGCTCGTGTCCGGGAACGATGGGACAAGTTAAGATGTACCGGCGGGCGTGGTAGAGGATAAATGTAATCAGAGTCTTGCTCTGACTCTGAGTGCCCTGAGGTGGAATAAGGGAAATGTGCATCAAACGAAGGAGAAAGAGGTTCTTCGTGCTCCAAGAGAATGTGAGACCGGAGGGCCTTGTTTCGAATAGTATGTATGAGCGGGTCGATGTCCGCGTCCAAGTAATCATCGCAGCCGTCGTCCAGCGCAACCTCATCGAATTCTTGTTCGTCGAAGGAAGGCGTGTGGTTGACGGAAGGTGACAGCAAATCGGCTACGGCGCAAAGCTCGAGGTCCGTGTGGATCGAGACCATACTGGGTGCTCTCAACCGACGAGAGGACATCGTGCGCCTGCGTCTTGGTGGGGTCAAAGTCGATTGGGAGGATGTCGCTTTATGACCGGATTGTTCTGTCTTTGAGCGTGACACAACAGATCCGGCCTTATCCGATATCTGACGTGGTGCCTCAGCGGCGACTGCACGTCACACAATAAAGCCACACGATCAGAATTCTATGGACTCGTTGACCACGATGACATATGCACTCTACTCACTTCGGTTTCCTACATGCCCCCTGGAATTCGAAGTCGTACTGTGCTGATCAACGGTACCAGGGGATCTGACGTCGGACGTTCCTCGTGGGCGGTTGGGCGACCCGAGTGCGTCGTCCGAACCACGACCCTGGTACTCATAATCGCCTTGGTCCGGATTCCGACTTCCCCCTCCACCCCCTCCTCTGCTATCTGCACGCGAACGCTCTGTTCGTCGCTGACTGTAAGCCTGTAAACAGTTAAGTTTTGCTACCGAGTCAGCCAATGAAGATATTGCACGTACCATCACAGTCTTCAGGGCGCTATATACCGAATAAGTCAGCCGTTCGTCGAATCACGAGAAAAACGACAACGGATGAACATACCGAATTTGGAGGCTGCGGCAACTGCAGAGCGTCGCGACCTCGTACACACCCACAGATGTTGAGTTGGACAGGGCACGATGCATGGCATGCTTGACTAATGACTGTAAGTGGGAAATCTGATACGTGCTTGAGAGAATCAACAACTGGCTTAGCACGGCAGGAGCATGCTGCAGCGGGGTAATAAGGGCAAGGGAGTAAAAATACTGCAGTAGCGCCAACGTGATAGGATATGGTTCTGATAAATTAAAAGCCCGCGGCGTTAGACGTGGGTCTGGTCGAGCCTCGGTGGAGTGCGGAGCTCCTGGCAAGTCGGGCAATCCAACGTCCATCGATGACGCAGGTAGAGTTTCAATGGCCTGCTTAGCGCGTTCCACGAATTTGACCCTTTGGTCCTTGAACCATGGCCACCGGTCTTCCAAAACCTTCCTTGAGCACTTGATTTTGCGGCCGTCATCGCAAACGACCTCAAAATCAGCCAGAAGAGCTTCCTCAAGCGCAGAGAGACCATATTCTTGCATCGTAACGTCTACCTGTAACGGTGGAGGTTGGTAGATGCCGAACGACTCCAAATCGATCACGGCCACATGATCCCAGCTTAGGAGTCTACGGTTGTAATCTTCGACCAGGTTGCCGTTGCGGTTACCAAAAATCACGAACTTGTTAGTCTCCGCCCAGAGGCATGCCCTAAACCATGATCCAGTTGCAAGCGCATTTCCAGGATCTATACGGGACCAAGTCATAGAGTGCAGGTCAAGAGCCCATATTGAGTATGACTGATAAGTGTGTGCAAGGTAAGTTCCCGCGATGACAAAGTGAGTGCCCAAGATAGCGCCGGAGGGAAATCGTAAACCAGGAGGGAAGGTCGAGCCGTTCATCGATGATGATCGGTCAGTAATAGTAAAGTCAGTGTCCGGTAGGGGAGAGAAAACGTGAAGTTCACGCTTGACGTCTGTGAACTACGGGACGCACATGTCGTGAGCTTGATGTAACTCGGAAGAAGGCGACTCACGTTGTAGTTACTATAAAGGTAGATATCGTTCGGAAAATCATCCGTCGGAGCGGTAGAATATGGAAGATGTATCAACGATTCGGATTGAGTGGCTTCGGACGAAGGTGATTTGTCCGACCGAAAGTGCGATCCCGGTGAGGCGAGTGGTGCACTAGCATCTGAGGTACGTGATTCATTCTGGGGAATGCGAACTCGTAGATTTCCAGATACGGCGACGCTGCGATAGGTACCACAGTGATGGGGGAAAGTCCCCCGTTGCACCCAGACCTTTCCTAGAAGGTCGTACACACAGACGTCATCTAACCACATATTGGACAGATCTTGGCCACCGATGATGAACAAGCGGTCCGCAGTAACAGAAGACAGATGAGCATAGCGAGGTTTTGGAAGGAGTGTTTCAGAGCCTGAATCGCGCGGGATTCCATTTGTGGACAAAGCGGGTAGCCAGTGCATGGTAGATAGATCGAGAAAACGAATGTCATTTAATACGCATAAATCTTCAACGCTGGTGGAGTTAGGGACGTTGCCCATGCCACCGAATATAACGAGTTGGTCGTTCCCTGTAGTTTGTTGAGAAAGGAAAAGAGGACATAATTAGCGAGTGGTGACTTGCATGTTTCCGCACTGTGAAAGTATCGAGGCTCCGGTATGTCGTCGTCTTCGAAGGATTCTATTTTCTTCCAAACGAAAGTCTCCAAGTCAAAGACATAGAGGTCAGAGACCGTACGACGTTCGGTGACCAGACGACCACCCTGGATGGAGTAAGTCAGTATTCTTGGCAAGGTCTGGACAGAAATAACGCACGAAAAGATACACTTTCGAGCCCACCACTGTAGTGGATGCTCCCTGGCACGGAGTGAGCGTGTAGAGCAGGACGTTGTGGTAGGACGTACCACTAGATTTGGCGGGACATCGCCTGTTGTTTTCCTGCAAAAAGTAGTGAGATCAGATATGGAGTGCATGGACGAGGCTGAAAGGGACGAAGCTACGAGAACGACGCGAAGGGTAAATAAGCTCTGCCATAAGCAGATCTGAGATCCTCCCCCAAAAAAGCACGTGCCGTCATGCCATAACCACCAAAACACGTGTCTCAAGTCTCGAGACACACAAACGACCTGCCTGGAATGTTTTTTTTGCTCGTAGGCACTCACACGCACACGCACCCTCGACGATTAGACTCTCGACTACGTGGTAGAGCACAACTCATCACGCGAGTCAGCCAACTCGATAAAGCCGATTTTCTGTAAAGTATACATGTATACATGAGCCCTCAGATTCTTGGTTAATGTGCCTTGCTGCCAGCAAAAATGATAAATCATCAGTCTGCCGATTACTTCGAACGTCTGCCTCGAACGTCGACCACCTCCCACCGGAGAGCCGACGACTGGCGAGAGACCGAACCTGCCTTGTGACCAAAGGTTGATCCTGTATGGAATCGTCAAACAAACTTGCTTCAACGGCCCGAACATCGTTATCAGTCCCCATCACAGCTAAGCGGAGTTGAACCTTGCCATTTCCGCTCTACGGGCCAATGAAAAGCGAATGAACTGTTGGCGTCAGCCACACCTTATGGATCGAAAGCGAAAGGTTATCGCGGATACGTAGTGAGCGAGCCGCCCATCTAATCGCTGTACATAACCACAGTTTACGTATGTTATCCGCAGTTGGGCAATTGTTCTTCGGGGGCCATCAGCACCAAGGGGAAGAAGGAGCCTGGCAACAGCCTACGCTGCAATTTAACCCTCGCGGACATACCAATTATACGGGCAGCCCGTCTCTGCACCGCTGTAGCTCGTTCTTCTTTCTTTCATGTCAGAGCATGCGGACGTACCATTTTCATCGTGCATATCTCAGTACGCGCACCACTTTTCTGGATTGGTATCCAGACTCATTGCAAAGACCTGTACAGTGGATAAATGGAAGTCAATCGGAGATTAATGAGTTGTTCGCTTCAATCACCCCCAGTCGCATCACAGAGCTAATATTAACAAAGTTCAGTAGAGTCCAGTAAAGTTGAGGATGCATGCGAAACAGGTCCGCTGAGCAAGCCACAAAAGTTTGACCGTGGAACATACACATGTATATCGATGTTAGATTGCCCTCTGTACCTGACTTCGTCAATGCCACCGAAATTTGGCCGATAATACTTACAGAGTCAGGGGAAGAAGTCTCGAGAGCCTTCGTCTTCCCAGAGTCCAGAGGTACATGGAACCGTAGGTGGCCACCCTCGCCACTCAAGTGAAGGAACCGTAACGCCGTGAAGAAAGGCCAATGAGTGGCATCTATTTTGAAAAGAGACGCCCCCGACCCGACGGAACCCTTTACAAGTCGAGTTGTCTGCTACACATTATCCCCAACAGGCTCCGCAAAGTTATGCGACATTCGTCAGCGCTTGAGTGGAGCTGATTTACGGACATTACCGGTCAAGAGACCTTCCACAGATTGAGCGCACCGTCACGTATGCGGGGGTGAGATGGTGTTTTGAACGTTCGAACGCCGGAGTAGCAAGTGGTGCATGTTGTGGTAAGATTGAAATGAGTGGCTGAGTGAGAAAGATAGCGGCTTGATTCGTCGACTCGCATCGCTTCAGTGCATCTGGTCAGTGGATGTCCCGAATCTTTGCTCAGTTTGCACCTCTGAGTTTCCTTGCACGTCCTAAGAGCACCGCCAGCTTGATACCCAATCCACTAGCTATGGATCTCGTGGAAGTAGCAGAGACGACGAACACGCTCCATGTCTGCTCGCATGTCCAATACAATACTCCAGACCACATAACGCCAACCAACGTCCATCACTCGCCCCTAGAACAATTTCACATTTGGTTTAACGAGGCTCGCTCCGCAGGCATAAGAGAACCAGACGCCATGTCTCTGTCTACCGCGACCGCATCGGGCATACCTTCTTCTCGTATGGTTCTCTTCAAGCAGCTGGACAAGCACGGCTTTGTCTTCTACACAAACTATACCTCGCGCAAGTCAAAGGAATTGGAGGAGAATCCCAACGTTGCACTCTTGTTTTTCTGGAGGGAAATGTCACGCCAGGTTAGGATCGTCGGTCGAGCGGAGAAAGTAAGCAAAGAGGAGAGTGAGGCGTACTTCAAGAGTCGCCCCGTGGGCAGCCAGCTTGGCGCTTGGGCTAGCAAGCAAAGCAGTGTCATCGGGGAGAACGACCTTGCCAACAGATTGAAGAAATTCCATGAGCGCTTCGGTGCGACCGAAGACGCCAACGAAGTAGATGTTCCTGCTCCAGATTTCTGGGGTGGCTGGAGGGTAATCCCAAAGTAAGCGCTTGATTTCATCTCAATGGATTACCTGCCGTTGATATCCTCTGGAAAGTGAAATGGAATTCTGGTTAGGCAAGCCATCTCGCCTGCACGATCGCATCCGATATGTTCGCGTGAACGGATCAGCATCTGATGAAGAACCTCAATGGAAGGTAGATAGACTATCACCATGATAACACTACTAGCCGATGTGGTACCGCCGCGCAGTGCGTTACTCGGCTCTCGTGCTTTAGACGCAGAGAAGTATGTTCGTACATACGATCTGAATACTGATATCTAGTCATCCGCAGACCATAGGCCATCAGTCCACAGTAATAGTAGAGCAATCAGCAACTCCGGACAATTCCAGCCTCACTGAGGCGAACAGCAGGATGTCGCTAACGGTTGCTATGCTGGCCGATCTAGAAAATTGCTTCGCAGGGCTCGGCCTACGTGCACAACCGCCAGTAAGATTCGGAACTCGCCTAGACCAGTTGGTGGACATAACACGCTGTTCTGGGAGTGCCTATGTCTTACATGGGGCTTGAAGTGCACCGGGCCGATTCCGTTCCGAGGTGCGAGACAATAAGTTCTCGTTTGACATGGGAATGTGTCGATGCTCCAAAAGTTGTTGAATTTTCGACAACGAGCATTTTTTTCCCCGACTCGTTGGTGTTTCATTTCAATAGCCGCACGATCACCTCACGAGATTGGTCATTACGGGGTTTGCCCAAGCTGCCCGAGCGCGGGACGAGCTTCGGTCAACTGCGCCCACTTAACTCCTCAGGTAAGAGCAATCAATTAATCGCCCTGATATCGTGCGGAAATTGACGGGCTTGCGTACTCTTAGCAGGTATTTATCTCCACGTTCTCCCACCTTCGCCGGTATGTCAACGAATCAGAAGGTGCTGGTCGTCGGACATCTTCATTACTGCGGAATATTAGGCAACGGACAACCAAAGCATTGGACCTCCAGACCACACGCTGGATCCTAACAAGTTGAATTCAAACCGCCCCGCGATGATACATCAACATTTCATATCCCCAATATATGAACGATTTGTCGGTAGCGAATGCCTGAGCACGGCTCTAACGACACGGGCTTTCGGTGTTGCGCACTACTCCCTGCTCCGGGGGAATAACATTGAAGAGTTTGTTGCAAGCATCCAGTCGGTGTTTACTCTGAACGCCAGTACACGTGATTGACCACGTGAGAGTGGTGCACGTTGCGAATGAAGTATCTGCTTAGTAACGCTTCCTCTTCTCGTTTGAGCAATGAGACCAACGGGTATAACTGTTGTGCACGCTGGAGCGGTGGGCACTGTCTTATATGATGAAGCAGTCTGTCCTCCTCTTAGTTCTAATGATGATGACGAGATAAGTTATAGGTTCTCATTGGTTGTACATCTAGCCTATGTGCATGCATGTCGGGAATGTGTGCTTCAAAGACGCAATCATAATGGACTCCTTGCCGATTCCCGAATGCCATCAACCGTGTCGTGCAGCTGCTCCTGCTGCAGCGATAGCTGATCCAGCCGGGTTTATGCCCTCTGCACCTTGCTAAGCTGAGGACCATTCACGTCAGGCCACTATCGAGCCCATTTATGTTCGGATGGGCAACAATCGTTGGCATAGACAATGGTTGAAGAACAGCGAGTCCCGTTGTGCTGACGCTGCCAAAGAGCTGACATAGACTCCGATTCTGGTACAGAAACATGCCATAGCATGTCCTGACCATTCACCTTCATCGAATCATACGCAGATTAGGTTGCAGGATAGAGTCAACGGGAAACTACTGGAAAGATTCATGGGAGGGGTGTAAGGTACGTATCACACTCTTGCTACTCTGTAGGTCACATTGTGTTACGAATACCCATCGTCTATGATTTCCAACGGCTCGGAGAAGCGCCCTGTGCACAGTGTCGGAGTTGTGCGTAAAGCTGTCAGCACGTCTTTTTTTCGACGACATTCGTTACATGCACATGTAGTTGGCCACGTACTTCACAAGCACCCTCCCAACTGGGCAGTGGGGACGTCCATGATCATTCCGTTAGAACCATGTGGCGAGATCATGTATTGCGTGGCGTTCATATCCGGTCGTAGTTGCAGATGCATAACTCCTTCATTCAGTTCACGTAAACCATGCGAAGTCAGACAGATGGCAGCACGCACGGAGCACATTTTTAGCATGCGTTTTGGAAGTGTGATCAACTATAAATGACAATAGTAATACAAAACATACTCAGGAAGCAAACGTTAAGACGACCGGTGCGATCTGTAGGAAGGAAATCGATACGGGTTGTAGCAGCTACACGTGCTAAGGCGAGCGACCAAGTCAACCTTGAAGGAACGTGGCTTACCCGTTCCATGAGTTTGCTGGGGCAGAGTCTCGTCTTGAATCTTTGGTACATTCTGCATACCCTCCGAACATGTTATCGTAGTGACTTTGTCGAGGGGAGGCTTAGTTATGCCTGACGGAGGGATACCAAGCGTAAACATGCCGATGTTCAATGAGGCAACTGAGCCAGAAACCCCCGCTGGCCGGAGTGTGATCAGTGGGCTAGTTGGCGCCTTGCTTGGCCGGGAAGAGGCTTTAAAACACCTGCACTGAAATCGTCCAGATCAAACTTAGGTGGTGACAATGACGTGTCCTCTGACTGGGACACCGACCGCTTGGAATTGGGTTTCCCGCACGGGTAGTTGTCGAGGCTTCATTGGTGGAGGGCTCTTGAGATGCTAAAGGCGCAGTGGAACCGGGTGGAGAATCGGCACAAATGGGACTTGAAGAGTACTCGAGGCCTCCGGCGCTTGGTCAGCCTTTTGTACCAGCCTCTCTCAACAACCTTCCCCGCATGCGACTCATCCTTCTCCATCATTGCATCAGAGAGTAACCGGACATCGTCATCGACATCAAAATTGAATAGTAGGCCTGAATTACCCCGTGCTTTGTTGACGATGAAGTCATAAAAGATATAATGCTGCACATAGTACCATGAGAGCTTTCGGCAAGACATGATCTCTGATACGTACGTGAGGTATCATGAGGTCTTCCTTCAACTAGGAAAGGAGTATGAGTGATACCGCACGCACAGGAGAAGCCGGAGTTTACCTCGATATACATCAGGTTATCAACACTGATGCCCCTCAGCTCTGAAAATTGCTGGTGACATATCTCCAAGAAGTTGGCGATTGCGTCGCCTTTCTTGCACTGGAACGTAATCAACTCCAAGGGAACGACAGGGATATGCATACCAACACGGATTTCCTATGCCCACTTCCGTCCCAGTATGAGTAGGTGATCTCAATGTCTTCCATCTTAAGCTCGTCTTGCTGTTGCAGCCATTCCTGCCGTAGTTGCTCCCTCTCCTTCCTTTCAGCCTCTTCTCGTTTCACGATCAGGGAGAAACGACGTCTGGGTTCTTGCGAAACTTGGCACGTTTGGGAACAAACTCGTCGTGCTCTGTGTCGGGCGCCTGCCTGGAGGAAGTCTCACAGTCACCTTCCTCATCGTCAATGGCGAATGACAGTGTCAACTTGGCCTTTGTACATTTCTTCACTTTCTTTGTCTGCTCTCTAAACGAGTACACAAACCATCAGTTACCTTTCTTCACGTACAACACACACAAACCGTAATTGAATTTCGACTCACTTGAGCTCACTCATACACGCCACCTGGCTTGCCTTGGCTTCTTCAATTTCTTTCCTCCTCTGTTGGAAGTCCTCTAAGCGTACGAGGCCAACGGTGCTGTTCTTGAGGGTATCCTCCATTGAATCATTCTGGCCCACAATCTTGTTTGCTGAGGGTCGAGATTTCTCGGTTTTGCTGATGAGTTTCAGCCTGTGTCGTTCGCGTTCTTGCGACTCTGGGAGCGCTGCTTGATGACTGCGTCCTCGCGACGACCTCGCCTTTGTCAGTAGACATATGTACGAAGTGGTAGTAGACACTTTGAGTACCGTCATGGTTGTGGTGGAAAAACAAATGGTTGCCTTCTAGCGGAATTTCATCCCACATCGACCAACAGAGGATGTCCTGACACAGTGGATCATGTGATGACACCTGCACTATGACGGACCGCCAGGGTGCAATCCGATGTACTGGGCGACGGGGAAGAAGGACGCACAGCTGGGGGTAGACCTGGGTCCTCTGTTGGCACGGAAATACTTTCAGCATCGCCGCGCTTCTACTACTACACCTATATCTGAAATGAGAATACACATTAGATTAGCCACGAGCTTATCGAGAATGATTGTGCGCGAAAACCATACGTACCTGGCGAGCGACCGTGACTGAACGTGAACTGCGAATAGTTAAAAAATTGAAATGCACGCAAACCACGACACACAGGAGGAGTAAAACCAAAAAAGTTCAGACACAAACCACTGACCAGAAAAGCGTGTCATACTAGTGATATAGTAGTAAAGTAATAGTAATAATAATAGTAATACCGTATAATAAACATACTGAGTCGGGTTATAAGTGGACACCAAGGAAATTGGCAATCTCTTGCCGCCGCTCGTTAACAGTCATATTGCGAGGTGGGAATGGGATGTCCAAATGACGAGCCAGTGCATTGCACTGGTTTCCTGTATGGTTCATTCTAGAATATATGCACTGGGATAAATGTTTGAGCTCACTGTTGGCTGCACGTAACAAGTTGAGCGTGTTTGGAAGCTCATCGGGAATGCGCCCATCACGACCATCCAGGATATCATCGTCACCTCGGGATCGGTTATAAATTCTCATCGGAAGCAAGTCGAGCCTATTGCATGGCATGAGCTTGCAAAACAAGTGAAAGTAATTAAATACCACACCGTTGGTACATTTCTTCATGATGCAAGTCGAGCCTATTGCGTGGCATGAGCTTGCAAAACAAGTGAAAGTAATTAAATACCACACCGTTCATACATTTCTTGACGATGCAAGTCGAGCCTATTGCATGGCGTGAGCTTGCAAAACAAGTGAAAGTAATTAAATACCACACCGTCGGTACATCTCTTGACGATCAAGATTAATAGCATCTTGCATTTGGTGGTGCTGTTGAAATAGCCTGTCCAATCGAGCGTTGATGGCTTCCATACCGCCAAGTGCAGGAACGTCGAATACTTCTACTTCCCGCTGGATAGCAGTCTGTAGAGCGCCTGCAAGCTCCTGCATATGCGGTTGGGCCATTATCGGATGAAGGAAACAAGCGATTATGAAACGGCAAGTGAGCCACTCAAACATTGCCAAACAATGGAAAGCAGATAGGCTCGGACTCGTAGCAGCCCTGGACGAAAACATCACGGAAGTCGTTTCACCTCCACCGAATCATTCGCGAAGACCAATTTACAAGACAGAGACAACAAGAAATTACTGGCGAGATGTGTGGGAAGCATGTAAGGTATGTATTTCACTTCGTGCTCCTCGATAGGTCACATCGCATACTATCATATTGTGCGAAAGCTAGCGAATATCCATCGTTGATGATTTTCAGCGGCTCGGAGAAATGCCTTGTGCGCGGCACAGTTTACTGACTGGGATTGCGAGCGGTGCGGGTGTAGGAGTAATAAGGGCTATCAGTGCAAGTACGTTTTTTTCCATCGACAACCTTCGTCACATATGTATAGCATCGTTGACCACGCATTTCACAAGCCCCTTTCGTGGCTTCCAACTGGGCAGTGGGGACCTTCATGGCCATTTCACTGGGATCGTGGTAGGTGTCGTGTGGTTAGATCATGTGCATCATGACCTGCGTTCCTTCTGCGTGTTCCTAGGACAATCTGCCAGAGGAACCTGCAAGCCGAGCGGCGTAGAGTGGCACGAGTCGTCGAAGAGATGCCCAAACGGTTCATAAAGTTGAAGGAGACGAATTCCAGTGATCAGCAGTCGTAGTTTTCAATGCGCAGATTCCTCCGTGCTACCCATGTGAGATCGTATCGCCCCGTCTCAGTTTTCTGATGCTACTGTGGTATGCACGTGTTGGGGTAACGTCTACCATATGATGTCCCTCCAGTTCTCTACGAGCCTTGGGTCATCCTACACCCTTTTAGTACGATAATTCCATGTTAGCTGAAGCTTTTCTATTACCTTGTATTTCTCGCCAAAGTGGTGGAACCCCCCTCTGAGGACATGTGCCTCACTTGGTTTATGGAGGACGTTTCGTGTCTCTTCGTAGATCTACTCGAGGGCAGCGCGTGAGCCGGTGTTCACCGTTTACAACCGACAAACTTGCTCACCCTGGCGGCCTTGGGTCCTCTGATAGCGTTATAGTGATCAGAATCACAGGGTATGGAGTGAATAACCACCTCTCCTACCGCTCTTGGCTATACCGACAATGAAAAACGACCATTGGGATATCTTTGGTGTCCTTCACGAGCTTGTCTACTTCGTTCAAAAAGCTTTTCGAAGGCACATGGTAAGATCCCTTGATGTTCCCACCAATCCAGTCCTCGTCGCGTACGTCGACGATGACGTAGTCTTCAAGGTGCGAGAGTGTCAACGCTTGATCAGTGAGGGCAGGAAACTATGCTCCATACCTTTCCGGGGTTTCTCGTCACTCAAGATGATGTTTGCCAGCTCCTGTAATCCGAAAGCGCATCAGGGAATCCACAGTGCGGAATGCAGCTGGCTTTCTCACCGAGGCACTGATGTACTTCACCATGGTCAAGTTCAGAGCGCCTGCGTAAGGAATGCTCAGGCAAGACCAACTAGGCCAACCGATTAGCGCTGACGCTGAATATCGAACATCGACCACCTTGTCAGCGCTACACCCAGGTATGTCGACTGCCGAAGAAACAGAGATACTAAGGCATGCGGCAACTCTCGCTTGCAAACTGTGACCGCCGAATTCAAGTTTTCAACACTCAAATATCGACACCGATACGTCTTCTGCGACACAGCAGACAATACAAGTGCAGCTTGGTGGCGTCCTTGGTCGTGAGCTTGCAATGAAAACACGTATATGTTTCCGCGCAATATGGGCGTTCGTGCATTATAGCGCATGGAACGACGAAAGACCGTCCGGTCGTAGCGCATTCCTCTTCAAAACGAGAACTGCTTACTCTTTCGTCGTCCGTGATGTTTGATCCTCTAGGGTTTCTCATGATCTTCACAGATCTTTGCACGGATTGACGGTACAAATCCCTCCGTATTGACAGGTACGACAACAGTCTTGCCGTCTCTATCCGATTGGATCGTCGCCCGAGGTCTTATAGCATGATTCGTTCTCGCCGCCGTCATAACCAGTTACCCTGAGCATTTTCGGTGTCGATCAACATGGATTCAGAGCCGTCTAGGATGCCTGTTGGTCCGGTATGATACGTTCATGTTAGCAGACATTCATTTTTACCTTGCATTTCTCGCCAGAATGGAAGAACCCTCCCGTAAGGACAAGTGCCCCAAAATGTTGCTTGTCACTTGGTCCGTGAAAGGCGTTTCTCGTCTCTTCGTGGGGACAGTTGAAGAATGTTTCAATGATCGGCAATTCGCACCACTGACCAGTCATCCAAAAGTTCCAGCACCTCGTAGTCGACGATCCAGAGCCTTTCATGTACTTTCACAGGATGTTTCAGGAAGTGCGGCGACCAAATGGCGACCTAGATCAAGTGTGCAGTTTTTACTTGGCTTCGGAAGCTTCGCTGACAACGATATAGGTTAACGATTACAAGGAATTAATGATGGCGTTCGACTGTATTATCGCTAGATCTGGTACCGAGATTCGATGTTATCAACGACTTAGTCGCGGTGTTCCCATGTATGCTGTACTCACTCTATTCTGCAGCACTTTATCCGGTTACAACCTCTTCGCCAATGCAGAAGTGAGCGTCCAACTTTGCAAGATTTTTGACGTCGGAGGTGAATTTTCCGTCCCCCTCCCAGTTCTTACTATGAATGAGCAATGATGGCTCGGCCCAATAGCCTTGGACGTCATGCCACAAAGGCTTGGATGGGGCTTCCACGGTGCCTGTTTTTGAAGAGATAACGACCTCGACAAACACTATGGTTTCACGTCCTGGGACGATTTGTCCACCAGGTGTTCTCGGCCGCAATGCGCAAAGTCATCGATCCTTCGAATCCGAATTTAATTTCTGCCACGTGGGAGGCAGAGAGGCGTACCTTCCACTTCAGCACCCAAGCTGGCACAAATTTGAGATCAATAGGAGTTCGTACTCACTTTCTTTTATGTTTGACCACGACCACTTCATACCCCTGTTCATCAGCGGCACCGTTTATCAAGATATTTCGAGCTCTCTCGACTCTTACCGTTGGCTCAGCCCTGTAAATGGAGTAGTTCGAATAAAATCGCCTCCTCCTGGGTACCTATACACTACCGTTGCTGCGCGTGCTCTGCTCTTCCACGACGTTGACAACCCGGTCGTTGATTTAAAGGGCTTCGTCGCCGTTGGGCTTGGTATCTTGTCTTCCGTCCTCAGGCGCCATTGAAAGTCTTCCCTCGTGGTTAACTGGGGAGGGTGCGGAATGTCAGTAGTAGCATTTTCTATGCTGATATTGAATTTGACAAGAACTAACTACTGCATTGCAACGTGATCGGATTCTTATCTTGCGGAAGAGTGCCGTATGATATCTCGTACCTATGTCCAAACCATAGTTGTGGTCGAACACTTCATGTATGACGATCACCGTGGCATCCCGGATGATGTAAAATCCTGCGCCCAAGCCTCCAAGGGTATTACAGCACCGAATCCAAAACCTGTTCAGAGATTCGATGCTGCAGTTGTGAACCTCTGTGAAACGCGTTCAGAATGAGTTCGAGCCTGGTTGTAGGCAAGGGGTAGCGAGGAGTAGGTACTCTTGTGGGCAGCCATTGCGGCCTTGCACTCTAACTTTCATGAACATCCGAGGACGTCGAGCACTGAAAGTTTTGTGGACGCTGACAGTATCCTCAAGTGCGTCCCGTCTGAATCATTTACGGGCGTTCCACTGGTGGCTTGTTCCACATGCAAATGCGGTCACGTGCCTACGAGCAAACAAGTGTAAACTACGCGTCCCGTCGACGCGTTTAATGAAAAAAGTGAATTTATTATAATTATTTACAAATTTTACGAATTTTGGACGCTGTGTGGCTTTCTTCGCGACGACGAACAAGTCTGTTGGTCGTTGGTCGTTTTGAGTGCGGCTTGTCTGTCGTCGTGGACATCCTGCCATGGCCCTACCCACACCCCCTAGCACGACTCACCGCGACCGCGACAT
Organism: Pisolithus microcarpus; assembly: GCA_024613185.1. Taxonomy (NCBI): domain Eukaryota; kingdom Fungi; phylum Basidiomycota; class Agaricomycetes; order Boletales; family Pisolithaceae; genus Pisolithus; species Pisolithus microcarpus. Next base: position 40,246 of record JANFAI010000082.1, on the reverse strand, counting down.
CAGACTGCCTGGCTCGCGTGTCGCGTGGTCACAGCAAAACCAGTACTTCGTCTTTACGACCAGTCCCAAGGGCAATGTACCTCCTCCGAGGCACCTGGAGCATCCAGCCAAGCCCATCCTAAAGAAGTACTCGCAGACCTTCCTTCCCATCCCGGAGGACGACACAAGAGAGGTCACCCCAGAGCCAGAGGACCCTCTGGCCAATCTGACGTACCTGGAACGGCCAGTCACTCAGATCATTGACCCGCAATTCTCCCTACGTAACCTCATCGAGGCTTATTCTGTTCTCACTACACGCATAAGAGGTGCCGTGGCAGATTCGACCGACGTCGACGCTTCATGGCCTCTCTTCCAGCCTTTGCGTAAACATACACAGGCATTCGTCGATGGCGTCTGTCGCGACCTGGGAAGAGCACTCGTTGAACCCGATACTGTCGCGATACAAGATGACGAGCCTCCCGTCCCTGACATTGGTGATGCATGCGATGTGAAGGAAACCTGTTCTCTCCTTCCCTCCCCCAAGAGAAGCCCCAAGAAAAAGAAAAAGGGAATGTCCGCAGCCCAGGTCAAACTTGCACGCGATCTGTGCACGACAACGCATGCGGTCCTCCGGCTCCTCAGCGTCATATTCACCTCGTCTGCCGTGTACCAGCTGTTCAGTGGTAAGGGCTTGTCATCTCTTGTCTCTTGCGGGGTTGAATTCTGAACATTCACAGAGGCGCAACTACGGGACATGCTAACGCACGTTCTCGCTATCCCTATGGCCGAGGCATTGCCTACTCCTAATGCACGAAAGACGTGCGCGCTCTCAATATGGCTTCTGCAAGTCCAGCGCTTACCTGAAGAAGTCCTATTACCTGCGCGGGACAGAATTGCCTTTGCCTTGCGTCGCGGTATGGAAGGGGAACTTGGCAAGGAGGGAAAAAAAGGGTCTGCTTGCGATGGCCTCAAAGTAAGCGAGACTCTACTTTCAAGCGTAAATCACTGACCCGTGCACTCCAGGCCATCCACGATCTGTCACTGTACCAGCCCTCTACTTTCGTCCCTCCATTCGTCGAGCTTCTTCCTTCGATATTATCGAATCTGCTGGCGCCTACACTGACATTACGAACGCAAGCATGTCATGCTCTAGGAGGGTTTGTTCTTGGTGTCATTGCTCTGCCACATTCGACTCTGCACACACGCATGTCCAGTACGGTCGCTGCATTCTTGACAACATCGACCGCCTCCCCTCCTCGCCCAACCAAGAGTGGAAATACCTCGAAGCCCGAACCCCTCATCGTTCGCACTCTGCGGTCGACTCTAAACGCTCCTGACCCTGCCCACGTGGCTCATGGCCCTGTATGGGCTCTCAGTGTGCTGGCATGCTTCATAGTCCTGCTCGGCCCAAGGCTCTGCACCGACATCCAGCTCACTCGCATAGTGTCTGCCCTGCTGACGCTCGCGATTCGCAGCAAGAAGAGCTCAGTTAGGGCTCTGGGATGCTTGTTATGGCGGTGCATTACGTGGTCCTACATGCGGCCACTTCTGAGATCCGAACATGATGCAGAACAAGACGACGAGGGAGCGGATGTGCAAGACCAGGACATCATGCTGGCACGGGAAAACTTCTGGAAACTGGTTCGATCGGTTGTCGATATGGGGGTCGGCGTTTCAACTGTTGCCGCACTAATTACCGATGAATACGACGACGAAGATCGGCTAAGGAAAGCTATTGAGCTTGTAAAGAGTATGATCCAAAAGGGTGCGCAGGCGTGCGAGGATGGTATGGAAATTGCAAGGATTTTTGTCAGCTTTGAGAACACCGGACAAGCGTGGACGCTGAACAAACTCCTACCTCATTCCCTCTTTTCATCTCATCCGGGTCTGCTCACCGCAGAATACAGCGGGTTGTCGAGCGTAGTGAGACCGATCTTTGACGAATGCCCACAGCTCACCGACGTTCGCTCGCTTACTCGAGAAGAGTTGTCACGGGATTGGGTGTTCGACGAACTGATAGAACTCTGGAAGATTGCTCTCAGTTCTTTGCGGATGGCTGAGAAGTATGACCTTCCGGTAGGTCACACTGCAAACATATGAGGATGTGGCTAACGTCGGACAGCCCGAGATTACTGGAATATGGGAAGGTCTCATGAAGGCCAACGTGGCCTTCCTGTTAGGTATGTAAGTTCCCTTTTCGGCCCGACCCCCGCTCATCTCGAACATTAGACGCAGACGACCATGATGGCATCGTTAGTTTTGGTGCTCGGGCAGCCAACTTGTTGATTGATATCCTTGGTGACCACACGCTTAACTTTGCTTCGGCCGGTGGGGTACCTTCACCACCACCATCGACTCCTGGGGCATACTACCATTATGCGCAGAGACTCGCACGATCGTCATGCTCGAATACTTCGATCAAGCTCAACATCGTCCGCGAACTATGGGCAATTATGCGCACCACTTTCCCCCACAACCTGCTTCATGCTGGTGGTGTCAAGATCCTTGAGTGCTTGGTCGAAGACGAAGAAGCACTTACTGAGCAGCTAACGACTGACGATGCGAGGACACAGTGGGGATACCTTTGTGCTGAGACGCTAGTGGTTTGCGACGCCGACGAACTGCGCAAGTTTTGGGCGAGAAGGGCCCGTTCTGTTGCGTTGATGCCATATGAGGCAGGCGTTCAGAACCTCGTTTGGCGGTCCTTCATCGAAAAGTGGAGAGAGGATGCGGAAAGTTCATGGGAAGGGGCCGTCGTACTTCTTGGTGTGCCGTTTGAGTAAGTGTTGTGCCTGCGTTTTGGGGTCTCCTGCTCACTGACGACAGTAAATCCAATGCCTGGGAGCTCAATAACGAGGACTTCGCTATATGGGATACTTTCCTTTGTGATGCAATGGACCGGGCTACAGATGGAGGCTTGGACTCGATGATCCTCCTAGACCATGTCGCGGCAGACTTGGCGCGCGTACCTTGTCCTGCACATGCTTCCTTTACGCGGGTTGCAGATCTCCTCCTTACTCACTTCGATATCGGAGATGCCAGACAGATACCCTCTAATGTCTTCGACTTTGTCAACGACACGCTACTCTCCACGTATCCGCCCGAGCCTCGCAATTTGAAGCCGTGCACATGGTTGATAGTTACACTCACCCGGATCGTCGACGCATGTCCTCCTGGCCAACTCTTACAGTTGCTACAAGCCATCCAGGATGGCATCAGCATTTGGGTTTCGGATGAGTGTGGCGTCTTCACGGAAGACGAATACACCTATGACGTGCTGCCCTTGTATCAGACAGCTTTACTGAGCCTCAAGGATTTTCCTGGAAATATCAGCGTCCCGACCACTCTCTCTTCTTTCTTGCACTCTGCATTCGGTGGGCGAGATGAAGCGTTGCCAGTTTCCAAGGAGGCATTCAAGGACTTCTGGGATACCTCCTTCGCTGACTGCGACGAACCTGAAGGTGGGTGGCCTGAAGACATTCGAGCCTGTCTCCGATGCTGTGGCCTCTCATCGGATGAGGTCCCAGAAGTGCTCTCCAGTGAACTGTCGGAACCACCTTCAGATACCGTTGTATACACGTCCCCAGTCTCCAGTGTCTCTGGTACGCCTTCTAGTAGGGCAACGTCGCTATTGCGGGACGACGAATCGACCTGTACTAAAGTGCACGTAGACTCCGAATCCGAATCTGAAAGCGAGGCTGAATCTGAGGACTCACCCGTCATCGGTCGACTCGGACCCGCGTCTTTCGCGCGCTTCATGGATCTGGGTAACACTGTCAAGTGCCCAACTCTTCATCCCGTGCAGATCTGCACAGCACTGTCTACGCCTACCAAGAAGCTACAGTCCGCCGTCACCCCTCCCCGTCCTCAAAAGCCTGTCACGACTCCGGAGTCGTATCAGTCGCTTATCCTGCGTCCGCCTGCTCCAACGCTTCCGATTCCTTCAACTGCCCCTACGACTCCGAAGCGCACACCCTCAGATCCAAAGTCTGCTTCCAGCTTATCACCAAGCAAGAGGGCCAAATTACATGACAAAGAGAACATCTCGCCCAGTCTTCTGTCCATAACGGAGCGATCATCAACCAAATCGAGTCCTGGCACAAGCTCGAGTACGACTTCTCCCGTCCTCGGAAAACGACCGACATTGGAGGCATCACCATACGAGGGTACACCGAAAAAGGGTCGTACCATACCACCGGCTGCAACTTTCATCCGTTCGTCTGTAGCTTTTCCGTCTTCGATTGAAGACGACCTGGAAGATGAATTGACCGTCGAGGCTAGCCTTGTCACCCCTCTTGGAAAGAGACGACCACGTCGCGACGGTGCCCCATATCCTGAATTGTCTGATGAACTTCCTATCTGTCGGAAGCGCAAACGTTCGCGCCTTGTTTTCGATGCTGTCGTTGTTCCTCCCCTTGCAGACGTGCGCCGTCAATGGCAATTGCATAGACGTGCAAGCGCTGAAGATGCTGTATCATCAACGAGTCCTCTTCTCCATCGCAGACTGTCACTTCCCCACGTCCGTGATTCTGATGGTGACAGTCTTCCGCAAGCTAGAGTGAAGCGGTTGAAGCGACTTGATAATGCTGAATTGTCTGATATTTCTCCGCGTTCTTCCCTGACGTCACTCGAAGACATCGTCATAGCAGGAAGTGGTAAGTCACAGTAACGAGTAACTTTTCCGCTATGAATTGGTCACGCTGAACCTATTTCCTTGCAGATGATTCCATTATCTTGGCTGCAGGCTCGCAGCCCGAACTCCCAAGCTCGGACGATGATTTACATATAGGCCAAGTGTCTCCACGACATCTAGCGTCCCCTGCCCCCCGCCGTCGTCTCGACTATGAGCATGACCACCCTAGTGATGATTTTTCCTCCAGCCCTTCCAGAGATCTTATCGTACGCCGCCAGCAACGCTTTGGTAGTGTGGCGGCCCAAACTTGATGCATAGCTAGTGTTAACATCTACGAACAAATACCATAACACTGTACACTAAACTCGTCACACATTTTTGTCTTATATCGTTATACCTCACTTCGCAAAGCATTCGTCTTACATGATTCTAGATGTCTTCAATGCATTCTAACCCTGGCCTTGCTTAATACTGAATAATTTAAAATAAACCGACAATACTGTGCAGAACCCGACGCGAGAGAGTTTGGAAAAACTATACTTTTCAATCGGACTTCCCAAATCTCTTGCCCATCTGCTCGCTCAACGCAGCACCAATCCGATGAACAAGCGTTGTCGCTTGTACTAGTTCCGTCACGGAAATTTGTGATGCGCTTTCCGTGACCGCGGCATATGCATTCCGTAGCGCATCGAGTCTGGTAGATGTCGTCCTCGACCTTCGCAAGGGCACTGGACTGGGTTTAGGGGGGGAGTTTTCTACCTGCGACGTTAACTGTTGAAGAGCGGGCAGGTCATCTAAGCATACATCTTAGCCCTAGCTTGGGTAAGGAGGGCCCGACTTTACCTCGAGTCATGGACCCCAGAAGCGGAGATCCTGGACAAGTGTCGGCAAGCGATTCATCAACGACAATCTCTGTGGCGAGAGAAGACAGATGATTGGCAAGGATCACTCAGTACCGTAGATCGAGAGGTCATACCAGAGGGTGTTCTATCGAGTCCGTGGGAAGCACGGCGAGGACCAACATCGTCATCAACGCCTGCTTCAGATGACACCGACGATGGTTGGGGTGACCAGGGCGTTCTAACAATGTGACTAGCTGTCCTCTGAGGTGACTTCCGGTGTAGCGGTGACAGGGTCATCTTCGCTTCTGAAATCCCTCGTAAACGCTGCATCCTCTCGCGTTGTACAATGCTACGAAACGTCGGGACCTCGATGCAATCGAATACCGTCTTTCTCTCTTCCACAGGAACAGAGCGAAGGCGAAGGATAGGGGGAAGAGGAGTACTTCGACCACTAATCGGCACCGAACTGACTTTACGAAGGTCATGAGACCTCTCCACAGAGAGCCGACATCTCTTCCTGGGTTCGTGTTCTGCGCAAGTATAAGACGTCAATACACTGATCTGATAGTCACCTTCAGCTGCCCGTAACCTTTTGCCGTGTTCCCCCGGTTCAGAAGGAACGTCTAGACCTGAAGGCGACCCCGTGCCCGATGCTCTTGATTGCAGTACATCCGGCGGATTTTTAAATGATAGTTCATTTTCTCTGGTCTGTTCCCGAAGATTGTCTAGGGAGGACGAATCTGCGTCGTCGTCACTCGAGGGTAAGATGAACGTATTATCCAGAATGGAAGGCAAGTCTTGGACCTCGACCATGGTATCCGCTACAACCCGTCCATTGCTGGATTCGTTCTTAATATGAGGCAACCACGGTCCACCACGGTGGTCACTACCAGTGGATATACGGGTCGAGGAATGGTGACCCAGGGGGGAACTACCTGTCACCGCGAGCTCGCCAAGGTCCGCCGCATGGACCAGTGCATCCTGTGATTGAGATTGAGATTCTGTGGAAGTAGATAGTCCGCAGGCCAGATCTCCGCCATAAGCCGCAACGAAACAAGTCAAACAAAACTTGATCCTAGGTGGAAGGTCATCGTAGAATTGAGTTTGACGGTAATATGTCGCTCTCCAGAAAGCTTCAAAAGCGAATGGTGCGACGGCCGGTGCTGGAATGCGTGAAAATCCAGAAGCGAGGAATGACTCTATGTCCCGCAGCGCTTCATGGGATAGAGGAAGTCTTTCAAGGACTTTCAGCGTGTCACAATATAATGGAATTATCTATCGATTCGTTCAATAACACACTGGTTCGGAAGTAAACAAAACGTTACCACTGCATTGAAATCTTCTTCAGGTATGATTTCAGCTCGATCCTCGACCCACAGGCGAAGACCAGTACGAAGTGCAACCAAGGTAACCAGGACGTTTTCCGGCACGGAGGCGGTTATCCAGTTACGAAGAACGGCCAAGAGGTGAAAAACATGTCCAAAGGTTTCCGACGCGGCAGGCCCTTGATCGTAAATGCACGACAAAGCAGCACTAATGTGTCCCAAGACAGATTCGCGTGGCATGTGACCTTTCTCCGCGAAATTGCACAAGATGGCTGTGAGGACTTGAATTACGAATTCCCTGGGGCGTCCGCGTCAGTAGCAAATAATTGTTGAGTTAAGAGATTTATTTACCAATCTCCTGTATCTCTCCCCTGCAGTCGTTCAAAGATCGCATCGACGACCGCATGAAAATCCTCGGACAACACCACCGCACAGTGAAATAAAGATTTCCACACACCAAGTTCCCATTCGGACAACACCCATGCACTGTGACAATGAGCCAGGATATTGGTACACGAAAGCCAACCTACCTGATGGGAACAGAAAGAAAATCAACGATGCTCGCCCACCGCAGACTAGATGTACAATTCTCTAAGGAAGTAGCAATTATTCCCCACAGTTGGCGTTGAGTCTCAATCTTCATTTGTGATTCCGTGAGACTGGCCATGCCCCCCAGGAAAGAAGGTGAAGCGACGACCATGAGATCCGCACAGAGTCCACTCCACATGTGCTGAATTTCAGAATCGCGTATGTTGAATTCGTGTTTCGAAATTGCGAATAGGATCAACTGCGCAGCTTCAAGGCAATTCCGGGTAGAGGTTGCGTCCTTCATTGCATACCAAAAACACTCCACAGCATTAAGGCAGTTCTTCTGGTCTGCTACACTCCACAAACCCCGGTCGGGTGGGTCACATGGCGGCAGCAGGCATTTAACGAGTGATTTAGCGGCATACTTGAACGCTTCTTGTGCCATAGTATGATTCTGCGCAAGCAAAACAAGCAGGGACCGCCAGACATCAACTAGAACAACCTTCTCGCAAAATATAAGTATGGGTTGGGGCGATGAGCGACGAACCCACTTCTAGTTGTTCAGTTGGTGGACGAGGCATACATCCACACCATCCATCAAATACAGTCTCGTAATAGAAAGCGATCTCTTCATCAGTGAGGGGGGCAACACGGTCGACTGTAAACTGGGAAATCTTTCGCTGGATGTCAGGAAGAACGTCGTAAGGCGCATTGATAACAGTCCCATCAAACAGAACAGTGGGGGGCATATCGTCGAAGAGTCTGAACCAACAGATCTCTGTCGGGTTTGCAGTTGGGCTTGTAATTGCACGGAGAAGCGCAATGCCCTCCTTCTTGGCACGTGCGCTCTTGCTTTGTACCATGTCATGGATGATAGTGAAAGCTTGTTTTACCCTCCAGTCCTCTCTTACGGGCGCGGTTGAAGCCCCTGCACTGCGAGCATGTAGCAGGATCCCCGTGAGCGCAATTCCCGTCCTTCCCCAGAGTTCTTGCTTCAAAGCACGGAAAGCCAGGTTCTCCCGGTCCAAGTTGACACCCTCAGGTTCTGAGAGCATTCGGGCATAAACCCAAATGAGGCATCTCCAAACCAGAGGATGAAGCCCCCGGACAACCGCAGCATCGTGCGTCAGAGCATTCGCCATCGCACCGAGGACAAAGTGCAAAGTATGGGTGTCAGAAAATATCAATGGACCACAGGTTATGATCAAAGATGCTATGACAGTAAGCATCCACACTGGACCGTCTCCTGGGCATATCTGAGACCCAGTTTGGAATGCAACTTGTATAGCTCCAATCAAGGTTTCAGGCGCATCAGAGTGAGCAGCCTGTTTCCGCAGAAAATCGAAGATGCACATGGACACTGCCTGTTGATCCCGCTTAGAGATTGCATCGAATTCACGGACCAATGGTGCTGCAAAGCTGCGTAAAACGCCAGAGGCATGCAAGCGACGATCAGCGGACTCTGAAAGAAGGTGCTCTAACACCACTGGCAATAGCCGAGACGCTGGCTTGAAGAAGTTCTTGTTGTGATGATCTAACATGTGCCCCACGACCTACAGGAACAAAGTGAATATGAAACGGACTGAAACATGTTGTAGTACCTTGAGACCATCAAGCACGATATGTGATGAAGTTTTCGAGGCAGTAAGAGAATATCGTAGGGCTGCGACTAGACTAACTTCGTGGGGCCTGATCGCAGCCCAAGGCAGACACTGTGAACGCAATATCCATAAAGATAACGAAACTGTCTTGGGACTGTTAAAGACAGGTAAATCTTTCGCAAGAACTATGCTCAGGACATCGCCGAACAGTTCAGTGAGATTAGCGACTACCAAACGTCAGATGCGGCGCAGGTCGTGACTCAAACACGTTGCACTCACTAGTGAAGAGGGAAGATAAGGAGAGAAGCTTGAACATTACAGCTAATGTGCATAAGGCATAATTGCACAAACATGACAAGTCTCTTGCACGTTGTATTTGTATTGACCCCTCTGCCGAACGTATACTGGACAGGAACAAATCCTGGGGCGCACGATCGGGAGGATTGTCTGTAGAAAAGGGGTCTATATGCGCGAATCCGATGTCGCGACGGAATGCCTCGAACAGATAGTTTCTATTCAAAGCTATGCATTCAAATGCGGGGAGCGATGTGGTGGATTCTTGCAGAGTCCGGCTCTCTGACTTGAGTCTTCTAGAGAGCGTGTTGTATGCATCCAGAAGGTCGTGGGAGGAAACCGACGAACAATCCTCTAGGGAATCCTTGATCGTTTCTATTGCTGACAGTAGATACGAGGGGTCATGAAGACGAGTTGAGGGATGGTCGCTCATTTACGTTCAGGCGCCTTGGGTACGGCTTAGGCGTCCGGCTCGTACTAAGTTATCGTGTTCCACGCCGTTCATGACAGCCTCGAGTGGCGAGAAATAGATGGACACACGTGAGTCACGGTGGCCACCACCTGCAGAATGCGCTGCATCATCTGAGCGTTTCCCGGACCGATAGGTGTGATCCCCTAGGAACTACACGGCTCACCTGTCAGAGCTCACTTGGCGTGGTCAACCGAACCCGCAACTCGGATGGATGAATGGACCTGCGGAGGGACAGACACGGACACGGTCGAAGTCAAAGGTCAACGTTTTCGACGCTTGTTGGTGACTTGAGGGGGGCGCGACGCGTTGATTGGACGTGGTAAATCGCGTGGCACAACGGTCGAGAACCATATTCCCACGCCCGCCCATCCTGCATTCTTCTGAGCTGTGGAACACACGCCATGTGAGAGTAGAGGTGCTTTGAGGCTTACCATTAGGCCACATGTCCACCGACCCCTCCCTCGGCAATTCAGACGTACCATTCAGAACTTGCGGTACGTGTGAGTGTTCACGCATCGATTGCGTCGTTTAGTAATGGCAGCTGAAAGCTGCATGCTCAAAGGGACCACAATCCCTTGCATTACAGACTAGTATATTAAGCGTTACCACGGAATCTATGTCAATGCTAAAATGACCAGTTTTCACAAGGTGAACGCATGACGGGTGCACTACTCAACCAAACAGCAGCGTCGCCAACCTTGTTGGTCATTACAATGTGCGGCTCACCGTAGGCGCGACAAGTGTATGGAAACCTGCACTTGGCCTGCTGTGTCTACTAAAGCTGCATACGCCAGGAGATAAGGGTACAGTCGACTCCCTTATAACACATACCTAGCATAACACATACATTTTTGGATTCCCTGATGGGGTTTTTGGCCCGTAATTCCTCCCTGACAACACATACTCCTTGATAACACATACCTTTGGTCCTATCCCAAGGGGGTATGTGTTATAAGGGAGTTGACTGTATTAATGTCGGTGGATTAGCGGTGCGTACAGTTTTACGATGGCGACCGACAACAATCAAATCGACGTGACGGTCTCGTAAGCGCGGACATTTCGAAACAGTGGTACTTTCCAAATTAGTACTACGATCACCGCGATCTTATTTCCACTGCTCTTGCCCCCCGCAACCGGCCAATTCACTCCGTCCCGCTCCTGGTTGATATCACCTTTGGACAGAGCAGAATTGTGCGGACATTAGGGCACCCTCTTTCCTTCTTTTCTACATCGAAACATGTAAGTTGCAAGTTGCGGAGGTTCGCATTCTTCGGCGAAATCCGTCAAACACAATGGAAGGTTCGGCAGGAAATTTAGGCCCCACAATCACAATGGCATCAAAACGTAAGTTTTACACTAGCTTCTTATTATTTGCTGGATCGGGCCCCACTGTGGTTGGAGTATAAAACCCCACCTGTCCCCATCTGAGGTGAACCATTCGCTCTTTTTTTTTCACTCCCATTCCTGCCTCCCGTGCAAAGACCAACCCCTTCGTTAATAACGACCTTCGATATCGACGCTTCAATATGCTCAGCACACTGTTTGCTTTCCTTGTCACTTTCTTTTTTTCGGTCGTCGCTCGGGCAGCGCCAGTTCAACCAGTTGAACTCCTTGTCTTCAGTCCTACAATTACCTCTCCTACCGCCAGCACTGTTTGGATCACCAACACAACGGCGAATGTGACTTGGTCGACGGACAATATCCCTGCTGAAAGCCAGAATTCAACTGGTCTTCTTCTCTTGGGTTACAACTCCACTGGGTCGGAGAATTTGGACATCTGTGAGTCTCGCTTCTTGAAGGCTTCTATCTTCAATGAACGCTAAACCGTATATCTTCAGATCACCCACTTGCTTCTCAGTTCCCTCTGAGCCAAGGCTGGGTACAGTTTACCGTCCCCTACAACTTGACCTACAAAAATGATTATATCGTCGTCCGTACGTAGACGAATCTTCTCGCTCCTTTTCCTACGCGATGACACGTGTGCACAGTTTTCGGCGATTCCGGCAACGCCAGTCCCCAATTTACCATCACTCCCAACAACGCAACCCAAGCTTAACCATATGGACATCCTCTTACATGACTATGGACTACCGATGATTCTTCTCAGCTAGCCTGATTATCTTGTACCGCCATGGACACTAGCCTGGTGCTTTGTAGAGCTTACAGGTAAAACTTTACCTCACTAGCAGTTCTTCACGGACGGACAATACATTCGACTTTTTTCTTTGAATGTAGTCGTTGGGTTCTCCATTAAGCCGGGTTGAAGGTAAAGGGATTGACAGAGAAGCCAATACCTTACGACAGTGCTGCGATGGGTTTTTCTGACCGGTTGAGGACCGTACGGTGGATGGAGGATGATCTGAAAAGCCTCAACGGTTGGCCACCGTCGGTTATGTGCTAGCAATCGGTCTTCGATCACCGGCTAGGACTTCATCAAGGCTAAACTATAACAGGGACTGGTCGAAAATTCTTCTTGGCCCATTGAAGTGGCGCTGTCTCTCCAATTATGTGGCCAATTACGACGTACTTGGGACCCACGAAACACACGACACGTCGCATTGCATTATCAGGAGACAAGGCAACAACGCTGAAGGCTTACCGTGTCGTGACTCAACATGTTAGACCAGCGCCCCTCAGGGTGATCTGACTCAACCAATTGTCCCGTCCTTGTTTCCCAAGATCAAATTGTTTATTCGCATGCAAAACACCCCTTATCGCTAATGAAGCTCCTCACCCAGCCGCTTCATGTGCGACCACCTCGTCACGTTTGGTGGCAGGTATCCCGAAGACGCTTGATGACAATAAGCGAACCCTCAGTGAGCATTCCTTGGGACTCCCATTTTCAATCTGGCTCCCGGTGAAAGCCAGAAAATTTGGAAAGTTACTGATCGTCTCAGCACCACAGACGTCTCCGAGGACGACGGGTGGTTAGGTCTTACCTCTGAAAAATTATGCCGGCATAACAATACTGCTCTTCGTGAGGTGGCTTGTCACCTCCATACCCTCCAATAGGGTAGGCACACGAACACTCTTGGAATGGCGTCGTAGTCATTCTAATTCCTCTAGTGATCCCGGTTGCCTTGTTGAGGGAGTCCTCGGGAACCCGGAACAGGTTTTGGTCATTGTGAGCCCCCTAGTGCTCGATAGGTTATACTTTACTTTGTTGATATCTGCACTCCTGAAGACGATTAGTTCGCCGTTATATTCGTTGCTCTGGTGTTGCTCGGGCCGAGGGCGACCTGCAGCCGAAGGATTAGGGTAGGATAACAGCAATACTTTCCGGGTAATACCCTATCCGTCCATATAGATGGAAGCACCGTATCCTGACTACAGTAAATTCATTGCTGCGGATGGCCAACCGCGGTTGTCCATCGCGGGAGGCAAGTACTGTTTGGTAAGTGTACCTAGAGGGCGGGTACTTGGCCTTGCATGGGCTGCAATTAGTGGCGGTTGTATCTCCCCGAGAGCTTGCTCCTGTGTCCAATGGGTCTTCGCCATTGTGGCTCCTTTGCACGAGTAGATGAATTTTCGGCGTCCTACCAAGGAGTAAGGTGCTTGGTGCATACTCGACCATCGCGGAACAAGTAGCAACGGGCACCGTGCCGGTTACTTATTATTCGAGTTGAGCCCGTGGCGGAGTGTGATGGTCAAGCCCGGTGTTTTACACACCAATGGTCAACTGATCGTAAGTTGGCATGCAGACAAAAAGCATCAATACTAAAACTAGGGCGGAATCCCAGATCCCGCCATGAATACAAAGTCAAGTCAGTAATCTCCGAAAGACAAGAGCTCATAAACAAGAAGTAATCAATCCTGCCCGGTATCACATAAGACGATTGCTGAATATCCGAATATTCATATTAGAGCATTCTCAATGCGGGGCTGGAGATACTCACACATGGAAGTAGGTCAGACAGCATACTGCCCTCAACATGTAGAGTGCGAGTGCTTCCATTAGTTTCCCTTGATTTTAGCGGCCGCACGCAACGACCCAGCGATATGATTATAGGAATCAACCATTAACCACAAGGGTATCACAACCCATCTAAAGCGATGTTAGCGTTTCACGACTCTGACGGTGGACAAAAATCACTAACATGCTGTTCATGAACTGCAGGTGAGAGTCAGAATCAATACATTCGGTAAACCCACAGAACATGAAGCAAGAACACGCACCACAAGGTATACCCACAAAAATAAGGCATTGGAGGTATTCAGGCTGGGACTTCCGGTTAACCACTCGGGACAAAATGTCATCCACCTGTACAACTTCTACGATGAAAACATTATGATACCACGAAAATGGCCACCTACCCGCCGTACAGCTCTGCCACAGACAGGACCACGATCCAGTAGTGACGAGCGGGGTCATTCTTAACAAGTAGACTTAGAATGTACCAGCAAAGTGGGACTCCGCCAAGCACAGTCAGAATCTCGAGCGATACCACCGTAGGGTCCGCAACGCCCCAACGCGTGTCTGCGAGGGTGTATTCCTTCCCTGTTTACATCTACATAGTGAGTGTGAACAAGGCACAGAGATTAATGTAATCTTACACATCTCAGCGAAGACGCCTGTGCTGGTGTTCACAGACTTGCCAAACGTCGAAAGGTACAGGAAAGACCCCTCAAATATGAGATGCATAGTCCCATCAAAAGTCTGGCGATGACATCAGTATGTACTATGCTTGGTCCCTTCTACTCGCTGTCCTCACCAGCCACGCAAATGTAAGCCTGTCCTGCCACGTCGCACTCCGTGGTAGCAGAGCTCTAGAGCCGGCAACAGCTGCGAATGCAACCACCGCGATACCTGCGAGAGAGAGGACTGATGTGGTGGTGAAGATTTGCTGCTCGCTCATACCTACTCGGGGTTAGATACGTTGAAGGATGGAGGAGGGCGCAGGGTGTACGCCGGTGGTATACACATGACATGCCCTTATGTAATCTCAATCCCTTCTCCTCGCTTTCCAGTGCACGTGTTAAAGTCTTCGGCACCCATCACCTGCCAGGTGTATCGATATCCGAGTAAATAACCTTTACCTTCCGGTGTCTGACGTTGGGTGTGGTTTCCTGGGGACCATTTGCGAGTTGCTGACGTAACCCGTTATTATTGGTCCCCTGTCCCGTCATCGCGACTTTCAAGCAGGTGATGAGCCTCTCACACAGTAGTCATCCTCCTTTCAAGCCGCGTGAGTACTTCGTGCTTACAGACGCTGGCAAGCCTGTCTTCTCGAGGTATGGCATACTCTATCATCATGGAAGAAAAGGCTGAAATGCGAAAACCCTAGTCGGCACGAGGATGGAGACTCCGATACATTGTCTTCCACCATGGGCCTCGTTCAAGCCCTACTCTCTGTCTTCATCGACGACGGTGACAAGCTACGTTCGATAAACTCCGGAGAACTGAGAATTACTTTCCTCCTGCGATCACCTCTGTACTATGTTTGTGCGTCAACCTGGGGTGAACCAGAGTCTGTAGTGAGTAACGCGACTTCCCTCCGTGATCGGGGCTCATATTCCACGAAGACGCGTACGCACCTCGAGTATCTACATCTACAAATCCTTAGCATCGTCACCGCTGCGCAGCTCAGACGCATATTTGAGCGTCGCACTAACTTCGATTTGAGGCGTCTTCTGAATGGTATCCTCGCGTCTCGTGCTGCGTGTTTTCTACGTGTTTAACGTACTACGCAGGTGCAGAACCTTTTCTGTTCTCTTTGCTGAACCGGTTAGAATTGGACCTTGCAATGTCTACGTCGTCACTACATTGCCTGCAACTCGATCCAAACCTACGCTCACGAGTAGCTGACGCCCTAGTACCGATAACAAAGATGAAGGTCAGCCATTGGTTGCAGACAAGACGAATTGGGTGATTCACGCGCGTATAGGATACTTTGTATATCGTCCTTGTCGCCGGCGGTCGCGTAGTCACTCTCGTACGACCCAAGAAACACTCAATACACCCTGCAGGTCTTTTCTTCGCACTTAATTTGTGGTTAAAGCGGTGCTAATGTCACCTCCGTAGACATACATGTCCTCGTCAATACTGCACATGCTCCGTCGATTTACAATTCACCTGCGTCGGCATCTTGGATTCCCATCTGTCTACCCAAGTACAACCCGGCGGTCTTCGTGAATGCGTATATCTCTTTCCTATGGAAACCCCATGATAATAGCTTAGAGACACCATTAAATACCGAGGATCGGGAATTAGCTTCGTCCTCCCGCGGGGAAGAGGGTCGCTACCAACGCAACCCTTCTTCGGATGCAGGATTATGTTTGATTTGTATTAGTGGCGGTGGAGAATTTGAGACCGTCCGGAGTTGGTGCGATTCCGTCGCTCAGGTGCGTACACACTGTCCCCGCTAATAGCCGTCCGCTGACTGTCTCCTGCAGAAACTGCAAAGTCAAGGCACCCTGCAATCAATAACGGATGCGATGGAGTCCGGGAAGACACATTATTCTGTGTCTCAGCTTGCGATCCCGGGACTACGACATTTTGTCTATAAATCCCGACCTCATGTCCAGATTACCTTTCCGATATTCGAGGATCCCTACGATAGCCGCGATGAGATACGAAGGTGCGCAGTTCTCCCTGTGGCAAATCGCATTTCCACTCACACTGAGACCTACAGGATCATCACGATGTACCAAACAGTGTACGACGCCATTCACGCGAAATCCGGTCAATCTGGACCCCTGAAGCTGCAGTGCATTCGTACGGATAAAGAAACTGTCATGGGATGGGTAATTGTTACTCGCGGCGTATCCCAATCTGGGGAGTAACTGATATGAAGGAATCTGTTCGTTTTCAGATCACGCAGCCCTTCGAGCTTTATATCGCCCTGTCGCCAAGGCTACCGAAGACAGCGGTTATTAACGCGGCGAACGCCGTTACTCGGTGGGTGAAGAAAGAGGAGAGGAACTTACTTTTGAGAGATGCGCCTGTATTTTGATGGTACATATATGTAGTGGCGGTACTACTGCTCAGGGGACGATGCTTGCATCGGTCCAACCCGAGAAGCGCCAATCACGTGACTGGTCATTTACCGACAAGCTTGAGCAAAATGTTGGATGCTCACACCATGTTTTCACTACGGCACTCGTTCAGGCAAATCCCATGCAGCCGGTCAAGGTTAGTTCACTCTACCACAGCCTCTCCTCGACCAATACCTGAACCGAGAGGTATGCTGTGCTTAATTCCATAGAATTCCTGGTTACAAGGTTGTTAACTGCTAAACAGGCAAAATTGCTACGCCACAAGACTTCCTGAAGGCCATAGGACGCAATTCGGAGAAGAGGGTCTCTATTGATAGCTGGGAAGCATTTTGGCGGACGACTGGTTGGGAATTGAAGAGTGCTAGTGTACCAGTCAGGGATCGGAGGTACGTGCTGGCTTCTGTGTAGGAGGTCGTGTTTTGTTTCCTGACATGCGGTGTAGATACATCCTGTGGTGTATGGAAAAGTTCCGGCAGGACATTCCCATCGAACAGTTTGCTCACGAACCCAGACCGAAAAAGAAGATACGAGGGTACGTGTCACTTGCTAGTGCTGTGTCTGAGGATACTCCTAATCGCACTAGATGGGGACCTGCGGTACAGCACGGCAAACGGATTCGGTAGTCTAAGGTGCATTCATCGCGTGCCGCGGACGACGGACTGACGTAGACACGCGGCATGACATTCCTGTGCTTCCATAAAGTCGACGGAGACTCGGAGATTTTATTCCGGATGTGGAGTGAGAGAGCGGGGGGGCGACCAAGATAAAGGAGATTATCTTTTTTTTCCAAAAGCTGCTGAGATTCTGTGAGGCCGAGAGCGATGTAAGTCAGTGATCGGCGTTGGCCGCATCCTTTGTGACTTTTAGGTATGCATGTGCACCCCCTCCGAGTCAGTGAGTGCTGGATGAAATAGCAGTGCCTTTGAAACGTTGTCCGATGCCGACCATTCGAGATACTTTTTTCTGTCGTGGTCTGCTGTGTTTTGTGGGTCCAAGCATGCTGCAAGGGTGCCCACGTGGTGAGGCAAACCCCACTGCGGAGTCACATTTCTTAACGCTTTGACCGACGGCCGCGATGACATCCTTTCTTTCTCTTGTGAGCCGAATCTCCGGGGCGACGGCTGCCTTCTTTGGATGCTCCTTGCAACGGGGCTGCCTCGAGTTGTGACTTATAACGAGGGCAGGCGTCGGAGTTATCAGAACAACAAAACGCGGTCGGCAAAGGTCAACGCTGAGACACATGAAAGAAAAAGAAAAAGTACTATATAATATCTGGGGTCTCAAGCTGGAGGCAGTATGACCCACCGTCATTGATCATTCTTGTCTGTGCCATGCCCCCGACCACAGTTTACCGTCGCCAGTCTATGGCCCAGCTCTACGAGAAGCTCAGCGCTCAGAGCGATGAAGATGACATGGCCTGGCTAGCCCAGTTCAGTCCCGAGGATAAATCGGATGACCTTTATGCTCCTGTCGCGCCGAGTCCTAACTTGTCTTCGATCACATCCTGTACATCCTCGTCTTTCCCCTCCGCTGGGCCCTCCCCGGTCGATGGTCACGCCGACGACACTAGCTCCAGCGACGAGTCCAGCTCGGAGTCAGAGTCAGACACCGAACCCCTCTCTCTGGCTTTTGATTTCGACTACACCACTTACGATCAATCGCCGTGTATACCCTTAATTTTGTAAGTAGTTCGTCTGTCGTGGGATCTCAATAACATATGATCGTTCCACGTTCCACAGCCAATCGGATGACTTGACAAATACTACAGACTCACCGTACCTGCCCCCGGTCGACCCCACTGTCGCCCCCCAGCCTGCCTCAGTTTCGCTTCCGGGATACTACCATCCCGCGCAACCGACTCTGTTCCATGGATCTTCCGATTCCCCACTTCTCCTTCCTCCGACCTCGCCAGTTGTGGGCTCCCGCACTGTGTTCAAAGGACGTAACGCGTCAACTAACCAGGCTGACAGACGGGACGATTCAGAAGAGCAAACCAATGAAGAGAGTGACGACGATGACGACGAATATCTACCATGCCCCACATCTAATTCTAGGAAGCGGCATCGAGCGACTCGGACCCGCGCAACTACTACAACGATCTCTAGTGCCCCTCCCCCACTCGCGGAAAGCGTTGCGACTATCTCTCGACCGGCGAAACGTTCTCGCGGTTCCCCCCCCTCCCGAAATGTACAAGCCGTCCCTGGAACGGTCTCTTCAGTCCCGAGGAGCAACCCCTGGGCGTGTCCCTACTGCAAATGGGTCCAACGCAACCACCGGACGCCTGATCTCAAACGCCACATCCGGACTCACACTCGTTTTGAGCGACCAGCCCTATGGGTCTGTTGTGGTGTGCCTCTGAAGGACGCTGAGCGGTACACCCTTCCAGAAGGCGCCGAGCCATACAATTGGCAGGGGAAGATGATGATCGGTGGATGTGGGAGAGAATTCAGCAGACGCGATGCTCTCAAACGCCACCTCGATAATGATCATATCACCTGTATTGGTGACCTGAATGCTTTTGCCACCTCTTATAACTAGCAGCTCATACGCGCGGGTATATCAATGATCGCCACGCTAATGACGTTATGGTGAGTGGCGGCTACGTCGGGGAATTATTGGCAAGGTGCTGATGATTGACCGACTCTCATTTAGGTGTATTCTTTTTTTTGTTTAAAGATACGAATCTGTAACCGCTTACCTGTAGAACAACCTCTTACATGTTCGAACGGTAGCAACATTTCCGCTGTATTATACCCCGTCGTGTCTTTTAATCTCCCTCCTTTCGTGACCATTTTTTCTCTCCTCTGAACTGTCGTTTAAAGCAACCGTGTACAAATTCAACGATTTGTCGCTCTACTACCACTGCGCCGGCTGGGTACAGCAGAAAATCATCACCGGACCCTTTTGTGGGTCGAAATGGCACCGGCTATGACCTCTCGTGCGCTCGAGCCAGAGCTTTGTATTTTATCTATGACATTCACCGCGGCATTTGAACATTACTCGGTTCTTGGGAACGTCACCGGTTGCCTTTCAAGTTTGATGGGACCGCGGATGCGTACTCGCAATCACATTTACTTGAGCATATCGGACCCTTTAACGAGCAGCATACAAGTATAGCGTTGACATCTGTCACTCACAGGCAGGCGACGCACCTGAATGACATTACAGTAGAGTTTGGGCCATTGTAAAAGCCCCCAGGCATCCGCGGTGATTGTCGACTCTTCCCCGCTTTCATTAATTCCTCGGTCAAACGTCAAAGGCCCTCTGAAGAAAATATTTTCGTTAAGTCATTATCCGTGACGTCCACAGTTGCGCAACAGCCGCTCGAGTCCGACACCTGAAGTCAGATTGACCACGCGCTAACAACACCTCGGAACTGCTTCCTTACCTGCCAATTGAACGTGCCGTCACAACCGTAGGATATACCTGGCAAGGAAGCACCTGTAACACGAGTTTCGTAGAAAACTTACAGAAGACGCCCGTTCAACTAGGAGACTCGATCATGCCGCACCTCCTGGATCAATTTATAAGCTTACCCCACATATCCGATTCCAACGAGCATCATACCAGGTGGGCCAGTGAACGGAGAGCCGAACTCGGTGCTTCAGCAGCCGTTTCGGAAGCCCTTCGGGAAAGATGTGCTCCCCACGTAGTGGTCTGCGTTGGATGCGAGTCGCTTTGATAACCCCATGCTCGCCACTCACACGCAGCTTGCTCTTTGAATAAAGGCACTCGTTACTGCGAAACACAGGCATTCAGCCTCTTGTTGTAGAGGAAAGACCGTCAGGCATGCTAGACAGCTCCGAACCCGTGTTGACCGACACGGAAAATCCCCAGGGTAGCATGTTATGACGGCGGCGAGAACGAATAATATCATTAGACATCGGGCGGCGAGCCAATCGAGTAGAGGCGGCAGGATTATTGCTGGGCCTGCCAACGCAAGGGGATCGTACGGTCAATCCGTGCAAAAATCTTGAAACTTATGAGAAATCCTAGAGGATGAAGCATCGCGGACAACGAAGGACCAAGCAGTTCTCGTTTTGACGGGGAATGCGCTATGGCGGGATGGTTTTTCATCGTTGTGCCTGCAATATAATGCGCGAACGGCCACATTACGTGGATACACTTACATGTTTTTATTGTAGACCCACGACCAAAAACGCCGCCGAGCTGCACTTGTACTGTCTGCTGTGTTGCAGAAGACGTACCGGTGTTGAGATTTGAGTGTTGAAAATTTGAATTCGGTGGTCACAGTTTGCAAGCGAGAGTTGCAGCATGCCTTAGTATCGCTGTTTCTTCAGCAGTCGACGTACCTGGGTGTAGCGCTGACAAGGTGGTCGATGATCGATGTTCAACGTTAATTGGTTCGCCTAGTCTTGCTTGGGCGTTCATTACGCAGGCGCTCTGAACTTGACCATGGTGAAGTACATCAGTGCCTCGGTGAGAAAGCCAACTGCATTCCGCACTGTGGATTCTCTGATGCGCTTTCAATTTACAGGAGCTGGCAAACGTCATCTTGAGTGACAAGAAACCCTGGAAAGGTGTGGAGCACAGTTTCTTGCCCCCACCGATCTAGCGTTGACGCTCTCCCGCACCTTGAAGACTACCTCATCGTCGATGTACGCGACGAGGACTGGATTGGTGGGAACATCAAGGGATCTTACCATGTGCCTTCGAAAAGCTTTTTGAACGAAGTAGACAAGCTCGTGAAGGACACCAAAGATATTCCAATGGTCGTTTTTCATTGTCGGTATAGCCAAGAGCGGTAGGAGAGGTGGTTATTTACTCCGTACCCTGTGATTCTGATCACTATAACGCTATCAGAGGACCCAAGGCCGCCAGAGTGAGCAAGTTTGTCGGTTGTAAACGGTGAACACCGGCTCACGCGCTGCCCTCGAGTAGATCTACGAAGAGACACGAAACATCCTTCATAAACCAAGTGAGGCACATGTCCTCAGAGGGGGGTTCCACCACTTTGGCGAGAAATACAAGGTATAAAAAAAAAGCTTAAGCTAACATAGAATTATCGGACTGAAAAGAGCACAGGATGACCCAAGGCTCGTGGAGAACTGGAGGGACATCATATGGTAGACGTTACCGCCACACATACATACATACCACAGTAGCATCGGAAAACTGAGACCGCGGGATACGATCTCATATGGGCAGCACGGAGGAATCTGCGCATTGAAAACTACGACTGCTGATCACCGGAATCCGTCTCCTTCGACTTTATGAACCGTTTGGGCATCTCTTCGACGACTCGTGCCACTCTACGCCTCTCAGCTTGCAGGTTCCTCTGGCAGATTGTCCTAGGAACACGCGGAGGGTACGAAGGTCATGGAGCACATGATCTAACCACACGACACCTACCACGATCCTAGTGAAATGGCCATGAAGGTGCCCACTGCCCAGTTGGAAGCCACGAAGGGGGCTTGTGAAATGCGCCGTCAACGATGCTATACGTATGTGACGAAGGTCGTCGATAGAAAGAAAACGTACTCGCACTGATAGCCCTTATTACTCCTACACCCGCACCGCTCGCAATCCCAGTCAGTAAACTGTGCCGCGCACAAGGCATTTCTCCGAGCCGCTGAAAATCATCGACGATGGATATTCGCTAGCTTTCGCACAATATGATAGTATGTGATGTGACCCATCGAGGAGCACGAAGTGAAGTACGCACCTTACATGCTTCCCACACATCTTGCCAGTAATTTCCCGTCGTCTCTGTCTTGTAAATCGGTCTTCGCGAATGATTCGGTGGAGGTGAAACGACTTCCGTGATGTCGTCGGACATGCTATGGTGTGTTTCTCCGTGCAGGCAGCTACGAGTCCGAGCCTATTTGTTTTCCATTGTTTGGCTTGGCAATGTCCGACTTGCCGTTTCATAATCGCAGTTTCATTCAATACTAATGGCCCAACCAAACGTACAAGAGCTTGCAGGAGGCATACGGACTGTCTCGTGCGAAGTAGAGAGGTTCGAAAACACTCCTGCACTTGGTGGCATGGACGCTGTCAATGCCCGACTAGACAGGTTGCTTCAGCAGTTGCACCTGCTGCAAGATACCATGCAAGGAATGAACCAATGGTATGATCTTTTACGTTTCACTTATTTTGCCCACTCAAACCATGTATTTAGCCTTGATCTGGTACAAATGAAGATCTATAATCACAAGGTGATGATGGTGTCCTGGATGGTTGTGATGAGCGCATTCCCAGTCATCTGCAAAAAATGAAATCCGCTATTGAGCATAGCAAATTTATGTAGTATCTGTTGTACACTGTTGTAACCAACCCAACGTGATCTACTACTGCGTACTACATTAGCTACAGTGGATTCCAGGCATTCCTACCACGTCACTGGAGTTTATGAAGTTCAAAATAAATTGATGTAAATGGTTGCACATGCCGGTGCTCGTAGGACCACACTAATGGTATTACATGGGACGAGAGTTTAAAGCACTTGCAGCAACGTTGTGAACATTGCTCTGCGGCTTGTGAGCGAGTCGTCAGCCCGTTTGTTTACTGATCCAATGTGGCGAGCTTACCATGCATTCCACTGACTCCCGACTCCCATTGTACCGTGCCACCGTCTCAACCCTCACTGGCTCCTGACTCCCACTCGAATGCTTCCTGACTACTACAGTGTGGTAATTCTACTCCCCTGTCAGCGTATAGCAATGTTTAACTATCAAATAAAAAACTCACCACCTGCCCACCCACCTGCACCTCCACCTCTGAAATAGTCATTCCCAACACGTAGTAGTACCAGGGATAATTAAAAATGATTTTGGTACCGGTCAAAAATGCTGAAATCAATGTACCTGTTTAAATAGAATACGTCAGTGTCCATCATTACATGGCCCTGGACCCAACGAGGGTTGACGGCCCCAACTGGGAACTTTGGAATGAGATGGCAAGGTTGGATGAGATGATGGATGGGGATGATTGCGGCATTTGGGCAACGCTGTTGAGTTGAGCGGGTGGCACGGAACATCCCAACGCTGTCATCAAAGTAGTTCAGCGCCTTGAACCAGTGAACATATACCAGAGGGTGGGGGTAATTGCCAAGGTGCGGCGGCAACTTGAATATGACACGAATTTCGGCTACACGGAATCCTAGAGGTATATTCAGTGTACGTTAATGTACATCATGGTCGAGGGGCTTACCATGGAACCCACCGCATTGTTGTGGATTCTCATCGAACAGGGCTAGCGCGGTGTCAAACCTGGCCAACGTTGGAGGCTTGCAGGATCCGTTATCGCGCTGTGGATGTGAGTATATCCTTGCAGTGAGATTCCTGTTCGCCATATGGTCATGAGGGGTTAATTGAATCATGACATTACTGAAGCAGTCGAAGTGATCGTTAACGTTTGGACAGAAGTACTGCTGTCCGTTCGTCAAATTGCTGAGGAAATCCTGCAGTGCGGGAATGAAGTGCACCGCTCTGTGATGTTGTTGTAGGTATGGCACCGTCTTTCTCAGAAACTGGGGCCGTTTCGAGAGACGGTAGGGCATACCAGAAGAGGGGGAGGACCCAGCCGACTCTGGCGTTGTGTAGTTGGGTGGATCGGCAGCATGTGCTTGCGAAGTGTCGCCCTCGTTGCTCCCGCTGCAGTCATCAGCTGGATGGGTTGCTAGGTGATTGTTCCCATTATGCCAAGTAAGATATGAATTGAACCAGATAACGGCTTCCTGGCGTTGGAGCCATCTCGTCATCTGAACTAAATAGTCTCTCTGGTTGCTTGCGGAGTATGCTCTCTTTGCAAAGTCGATATGCAGTCGTTCCGAAGCCTCTGTGTTGAACCCATCAAGGCTACCCAAGGATCTAATCGCCTGTACGTAGTGCTGGAGTGAGTGGATTTTGGGCATGTTGAAGTGCTCGCGGCAACCGAGCTCGATGAAAATATTCTTGGTCGCATGGAAGCCGTCCAGAGCCTGTTGTAAGGCGACCAACGTGAAATCTGTATGCGACTGATATTGGGCGAGGTAGATAAAATCAAGTAGATTGGATCCTGCTTTGATGACATCCAGATGGGGTACAGCACCAACTAAAGCTGCGAGGAAGACCCGCTCAACCTGTTTGTGATCAGCACCGGTCCACTGTTTAACTTTAGAAATTCCCTCCTTAAAATGGTGCAGCCCTGGAAACGTGGGCATGGCACGAAAACGAGCGTCAAAGTCTTGTTTGCTAACGAGTGCCATACACCATTTTTTGAAGTGGTCCTTGAAGATGCCTTGGTGCAGTTGATGCAAAATGTCAGAGGTTATCGCGGTGAAGATGTTGGCATGGGGAAGGTCAGCCCAGAATGGGGAAAAAACGGGTCGAAGGCCTTGGGCGATGAATTCGGGTGGATATTGGCCAGTAGCTTGTGCATGGAGTGCGCATGTAGTCTGCATCTGATCACATGGTGAGAATGATGTGTTTACGCCTCTCTCCTTCGCTGGCACCAAACACTTTGGACATCGGTTCTCAGCACAGCATGCAACGAGGCATTGTTCGGGGTGATCTCTGATGTAGGCGGCAAGGATAGGGAAGACCTTCCGGATCTGCCCGTCTGCGCAGACCATCTCCACTCCATTCCGACCCGCATCCACCAAAGGATGAAGCAACCTCCTCATGCAATAGTGGAACAGGCGGTGTCGACCAATCGAGTTGTCATCGAATGACTCGAGCTTGGATACTGGTAAGTAACCAAGTAGAACCGATGCATGGCGACCTGGCTGACGGCGCACTTCTTTTGACAGATTTCCGATACTCAAGTACACTGGCCATGCAATCTTGTTGCCTTTGAATCGCGACAACTTGGTCTTGTCAGATGCAAGAATTACAGGTGAGACAGTGCTTCCTGATGGCAAACGACGCTGATTCGTTCTTCCAGTTAGTGGGTAATATTTTGAGTGGATGTACTCACTTGTGTCTCCCACCACCAATCGCCTGTCCACATCTCATCATACCGTCGAGCAGTTCCATGACGGTCCGTGTATACTTTCTCAGGTGCATATGCGATCTCCCCATGAAACGCTGGGTTGCCTATTAACTCTCTGATGCAGGCAACTGGATCGTGCACCCAAAGTTCGAGGTCATCCCCATCGATGGTATGATCTTCATCTCCCCCCTCTTCATACCCGATGTCTTCAAGATCTCCATGGGTATGTACCAGCTCACACCTCCATTCGGGACCGGTTGGGAGCTTATCAATAATTTTCATGAACGTATGAGTACTTCGATAACTTGGTCGTATCCGCGTCCTTGTCTTTGAGACTTGTAAGTATCGCTTCGTCCTTCAACAAAAATCATTCACCACTTACAACCTGTAACTTTAGGAACTCGTCCGTAGCCCGCTGATTGACGTTGTTGATCAGCCACTGAGCCAGCTCCCAGTCCTCGCGATCTTCGAAAGGAGAATATGTGCTCCCTCCAAAACCGTCTTGGACTTCCCTCATATTTTCAAATGCAGTCTGACCCGTTCCCAGGATGTCGGCCACTGGGCCCTCGTCATACTCACATGCATAGCGTGAAAGTCTATTTTGTCTGTCTCCAGTGTCTTCATCGTCATCCGCGTCCTCCACCTGAGCCACATGGGGCCTTGGAGTGTCCCCCGGCACCTCCCCCATATCGTCTCCAAAGTTGCCCATATTGTTGTCTCCAAAGTCGCCCGTATTGCCCGTATCAAATTCACTGGCCTCAATGTTTAGGACGGCACCGGCGACTACTTCGTTGCAATTGCTATGGCGTTCCTGTTGTGCCTGGCATAACGGTGAATGTGAAATGTGGCAGCGTACACCACTCCTTGTTGGGAAACCCAGACCACAGTGGCAACACTTGTGTGAGGACTTTCTAGCCCGAGGCATGACGACGAAGGTGAATGCAAGGCTCAGCCCTGGTGTCTGACGTTTTCAAAAAGCTCTTCGCCTCCTGCTGCCCTTGGTTTACTAACATATTCATCTCCAACACAGCCCTGTCCCACATTGGAACTCGAGCTAACCATGACCGCACTAGTAACCCGCTTTTTTTTTCTTTTGAATGACCCCGTTGACACATCCCCTTACCGCCCACACCGTCTTTGACAGACATGTTGTAATCCCTATTCAACTATCAACGTGTTGTACGCGTTGTGTTTTTTTTTTTTTTGGAGGATATAAAACCACTGGTAAAGTACAACGGAAAGCCGTTTTCATTTTTTGGAACCCGAACTGTCTGCTAATCCTTCATTGTACCCGCCACAGATGAGTGATATACCTACAACCCACACTGGTCGAGCACGTCGCCCAAGCGAGAAGATACAAGCTATGCTAGGTAAGTGTAATATGTCTGCAAGTTTTCACTGTTTAACATGCGCTACAGATGACCAACAACAAGAGAAACAAAAACAAGACCAGGAAGCTATGTCGAAGGCCAAGCGACGCGAGGTCTTAATGCGTAAGCGTGAGCAAGCTAGTCAAGCTGCAAAGACAGACCTGCGTGCACCAGCGGCCATGAGTATGCAAGTAGACAGAGCTTGCATGAGCCCGCCAGTCCAAACAGACAGCGCGGTAGTGTTTCTCAGTTTTATGAAACATTTAGGCCGATATTCTAACCATTTGCTTCAGTTCACTGCTAGAGCCATTGTAACCCCTTCCACCGAACATAGCAATCCTCGCAGTGCTTTGGCGTCACCGCTTGTCTTGCAAAGGGCCAATGTGCCTCCCATCGCAGGGAAAAAACCTGTTAGACCTATAGTAAGTTGTCTCGACTTTACTGAACGCGTCGTCTCGGCGACATTAACTACTCTTTTCAGGCAGCTCTTCCGGCACGTGCATGCCTCAGCCTTACCCATACCCCATCTATGTGGAATGTCTTAGAGTACGATGCCAATAGCTACGACGAAACACCCACTCAGGGCCTCCTTACTGGCCGCAAGAGGGTGCGAGAACGTGAACCTACACCCTTCCCCTAGTGAGTTACCTGTACCGTTTGCGTTGTCATGACTGACGTGTTTTGTGTACCCTCACATCAGCAAGCAGATGGACGACAATGAACCCAAGTAAGCCGCCGATCAGTATTAGTATATTTCATCTAATGTACTCTACAACCTTCAAGCCTGTACGACCATCCCTCATATCCCGCAGCTTCATCCATAGTGGATGAGCCAAGTAACGAGCTTCCAAGGAAGCGCGTTCATCATGATCTGGCTTTCCATGAGAAGGATGAGACAGGGGAAAGTACCAACGAGTTGTGTGCCATGCAGCACTCATGGTATGAACCGCCATCTCTGACTCTGGATGGCCTCAAGATTACAAGTGACTCTGGCATGCCTCTCGAGTCTATACCTGCAGTCAAGCAAGAAGACCAGAACAATACCTCCAGCATGAAGATGCTCGTGATCAATAATACAACCAAGGGGCGGCCAAAGGCGGCTGACTATGACTCAGATGTCCGAGCTGTTCTCGAAACAGCAATTGAAATTTATTGTGCGATCTTACTTATGGAAAATCCGTTTCCTTCTAGTGTCCAGGAAGTTGATTGGGCGAAGAAAGCTTGGACCCTTGCTTGTCACCACCACAACATTAAGCTCACCAATGATGCCAGGATCTTAAAATTGGTGAGCTCTCATGAATGTCCGGGACAGTTTAACTCAATGTTGAAACCAGATTATGGCACGGAGCACGCACATATGTGGCCAGTTCAAATCAAGGGCTCGACCCATCATTGCAACTTCGTTCGGCTTCGAAATGAGTGCTGATAAAGCAGTGCAGACCAAGAATCGTCTGCTAGTCAGCGAGCTCAAGGAAGATTCAGCTTTTATCTTCCGTGTAAGTCAATAGGTTTCACTATGGCCAGCGCACTAATGCAGTGTTACCTAGACACATGGCTCTTCTCTCGACGAGCATACTGGACTATACACCAACCCTGCAATTCAACAGATCATCAACGAGGTTCTATTTAAAAACAAGTCGGATGATGCCATCAAGTGGGAAAAGTATTACAATCCATTCCCTACAGTTGCTTTCGCACTCGCACTCATGGCGGTAGGTCTCGTGATCACAAATTATAGAACTGTACTGACATTGAATTCAGATTGAGTGTGCAATTGACGAGTGGGCGTCGGGTTCACATGAGATGATCACATTCAAGGAAGATGATTATTCAGGAGTGTTCAGTAGCCACCTTGCATCCTTGAATGAATTCAGTAAGGCGGCAGGTGAGCTAGACCTCCTCAAAAAACTCCTTGAGCAAGTCTATAGTACGGGGTGGTGAGTACTTGTTGCTCGCTGTATGTAGTACTTGTTAGGCCGCGACGAAAGTCCGTGCCAGACAACGTGACTTGAGTCGTGGTCTATAGAGAAACCCTCAAGACGAGAGTTAGAGAGACCTGGCCAGCGATGGTACTTTGAGCTGGACTTGGCGAACCCTTACTCGAGTCGGTCGACCAGAGTAGATCACAGAAAGTGAATGAGATAGGCTCGTTGCAAGGTAGCTAAAAGCTGAGGATCACAAACGATCCCAGCCCACTATATAACTCCTACGGATACTCTAGGGGAGACGCGAGAGCGTCCTACTTACTAGGGCAAGACTCCACATGCACAGTCGCAGTGAGTCACATCCACACCGGGCGCAGCATGCGCAGTAAGTACCAGTACCGTAGCAACGAAGACCGACCTGTAGCAGAATCCCGCCCGGCGCAATGCCAAGGGATTCGAGTCAACAGGAGTCATCGCTGTAAATATAGTGTCACGTAGTAAAGGAGAAAGAAAGGAACCAAGGAACATGACCCGAGCCGAGAGGCTGCGGAAAGCGATGTCCAAGGCAACAGAAACACAGGCCGTCCCAGAAGGTGAAAAGGGGGAATGACCCTATACATGATAAGTAAGCACATAGGGGAAAGGGAAAGGCAGAGTCGCGTCGCGGTCACGTGATCGATGCGTCGTGTCTCACACGTGACTGGGGGCAGTGCCACCACGCGCACTATGATACAAGTATAACGGTAAGCATAGAAGAAGAGAAGAGAAGCATGCAAGGAATGCATAGAAGAGGAACTTTGAGTAGACCGAGTCACTTGCGTACGGTGAGGCCCAGCACGGCCACACGGTTAGACGGTCGGGGCGTAACATCACCCCCCCCTCAGGCTCGTCGAACACCTGATCGACCAGGTCTGACAGACGGCCCGGGAGTCGGGGAGCAACGACGGGTGGAGCGAAGCGAACGGGTAGTCGAGCGGCGCGTTCCCTCGTTCTCGTCCTCGGCGGGTAAGTCGGAGGCGGGGGTCCACCTTGAGCCACGGCCGTTACGACAGGACCAATGTCCGAAGTGACGGCAGTCGTAGCAGGTGTACTGGTAGAGTGGGTGGGCGAGGGGAACGGGGGCGCGGCCGGCGAGATAGAGGCGGAGCATGGAGTCGACGACGACGGGATGGAAGGTAGCGGGTGGAAGGGCCTCGGTAGTGTTGATTGCATTGTGAAGCGAAAGATCGGCTTTGTTCCAGGCAGCTGCGTCTAGGAAGGAATGCCAGTGAAAGGCGGACGCGGCGGAGGGGACAGTTTCGGAGAGAAACCTAGCCGTTTCGCTAAAAGAGGCATCCCTCTTCTTGCTATATCCGTCGTCGATCGCGAACTCTATCGGTTCCTGGGACCACGGGTCCAGTTCGGCTTCTTCGACCTTCACGGTGACGTCAGTATGCTTCTCACCCACTGTCGATCCTGCTGTTGCTGGAGTATCCTGGCCAGAACCAGGCTGCTTTTTGGCCTCGGCAACGTGTCGGTCGACCTCTCGGTTACGAAAGGACCGGCACTCGTCGGCGTTAACGATAGAGGCCAGTTCCAGGACCAGCTTGTACTGGATGGCGGATACACTGATGGTGAGATCAGCGAGGAGCCGGTCGATAGACTCGGCAACAGTGTCGGAGGGGCATATGTGGGTCTTCTGTAAGAGTTCGGGGACTCAGTCCAAGGTTACATCTGTTCCTCGGTAGACCTCAGACAGCACCCGAATGCGGTCGTTCTGTTCTTCTGTTTTCCCGTCGAATGGGTACCCTCTGTCATAGATAGCAAGCGTCCAAACGTAGTTGAAGTAGTCTGGCGACGCGGGTACCAAGTCCCCACGGGGACAGGGGAAAAGTCGATCCGATTCGTAGGGAGGGATGACCCGGACCTGGGGGACCTCGGGAGTAGTGCTGGGGGATGGGCGTTCCAATTCACGTCCATGGACGGAACTGGCTGAGGCTGCCGAGATACCACTGGGGCGGGAGCCATCGGCGAACAGAACGGATTGGTGAAGAGGGGAGGTTCGCTCGGTCTTCTTTCCCTTGCCAAGTCTTCCGCGCGTAACTGGGACGCGGCGGACGGAGAAGGACTGGCCGGGGAAGGACCTGGGCGGGGGTACTTCGTCAAGGGAGTCGAGGGAGGACAGGTCGACTTGGGATGATATACTGGAGAGTTGGGGAGACGGAGCGGTGTCGGGGCACGTTGAGTCGAATAACGCGTAGGGGCGTGTGTTGAGCGGGGCATTGTAACCGTCACATCGCTGGAAGTCGGGTACATCGTCGCACATAGTGATGAAAGGCGGGGATTTAGGTGAGGGGCAAGCGGCGGGAAAGTTTGTACTGGTCGAGTAGCTCAGTTGCATGGTCCTTTAACGAGCTCTCGGGTTCCCAAGAATTGTCCGCGTGCGTAAAGCCTTTCCACTTTACGAGGTACGTGCGATGCGCCTGACGACCGCGACCTGTGTTTTTATGATTTAGAATCGACTCAACTTCCCATTCTACCTCGTCATCCACTACTTCGGGAGGCGGCGGTGGGTTGGGAATTCCATATTCAGCCGTCTCATGATAGGGGAGCAACCGACCAGTGTGGAACACTGGGTGCACACGCCACGTATCAGGGAGGCGCAGTCGAACAGCCACGGGGGAAATGACTCGTTCTATTTCAAACGGTCCGAAACGTCGGGGAGTGACTTTGGGGGACTGCCCTTGAACACGGAGGTTACCCAAATCGAGCCAAACTCGATCGCCTTCCTTGAACGGGACGTAACTTCCTTTTGATCGGTGTTTCATAACTTCCTGCGCAGCCTTGTGAGCGAGAACAGCGTTGTCACGGCAGCTGGCAAGTCGTTCCAGGCGTTCGTCGACGCTGGGCGCTGATGTGAGCCGAACTTCGGGATAGGGGGAAGGATCATAGCCATAGAGAAGGCTATACGGCGTTTGTTGATGAACGGAATGGATACGGGAGTTATGCGCGAACTCGGCATCCGGGAGCTTGGATGACCAACTGTTAGGGTGTTCAGCGCAGTAACATCGGAGATACGTTTCCAGTTCCTGATTGACGCGTTCGCTTTCGCCGTTGGTTTGGGGGTGATAGGCGGTGGATAGCTTCGACTGGACCCCGAGGGACTTGTAAAGTTCGCGGGTGAAGGCGGAGGCGAACTGCGGTCCTCTGTCGGAGATCACAGCTTCGGGGAGACCAAAGCGAGCGTAGACGTGTTTGTGGAAAAGTCGAGCGATACCAAGTGAGTTGACGTCCTTCCGACATGGGATGAACATTGCCGCCTTAGTTAGGCCTTGGTCGACTATCGTGAGGACGGTATCGAACGTGTTGGATACGGGGAGGTCGGTAATCAGATCCATAGAGATCTGCTGGAAAGGGAAGGGGTTTTTCGGGACGTCGTTCGGAACGACCGGAGGCGTGACGGGATGAGTGATGACCTTAGCAGACTGGCACACGGCGCAACCCTTGACGTAGTCGCGGATGTACTTCCACATGCCAGGCCACCATACGTCCTTGATCATTTTGTGAGTCATTGCCTTGATTCCGGGGTGTCCGGCGGACGGATGATCGTGATAGGATAGAAGGCACTCCTTATGAGCGCCAGGGGGAATGTAGACGCGGTTCTTTCGATGTTTAGTTCCGTCAGGATGAGGTACGATTTCGGGGTTGTCGTTCGAGAGTGTAGAATCCTTTGACATTTCGCTCTTGGCGCGTTCGTACACTTCGGCGGACAGGGCGTAGACACCACGCTTTCGCTCTTTGGCTTTGTCCTCAAGGGGCGGCGAAGCGGGTTTTGTCGAAATCGGGGGCGTTTTCGGGAGGGAAACGATCGGAACGGTGGGTTTCACCCCCCCCTCAAGCCACGCGCTCGGTGGGAGCAAAGTGGCGACTACGGGTTCAGGGGGAGAGTGGTCACTGCGTCGAGATAATGCGTCAGGGGCCGTCATAAGACGACCCGGAGTATAAGAAAACTTTAGGGGGAACCCCTGTACATACGAAAACCAGCGGGTTTGCCGCTGTGAGAACTTTTGAGGTTCTTTGTAGTACTCGAGGTTCTTGTGATCGGTGAAGACGATGGTGGGTGCGACGGGGGATATGAGGTAGTGTCGGAAGGCCTTGAGGGCGCGTATGACCGCGAGGAACTCGAGGTCGTATACGGGGTAGTTCTTTTCAGCGCCTTTCAAGCTTTCTGACAAGTAGGAGCACGGGTGCCACTCGTCGTCTTCGCCTTTCTGAGCTAATACCGCACCTGTTGCCGACTGTGACGCGTCGGTGAACAGGGCGAACGGTTTCGAGGGGTCGGGAATGTTCAGGACGGGAGAGGATCCGAGAGCGGCTTTAAGCTTGTCGAAAGCCTTCTGCTGATCCGGTCCCCACGCCCAGGGAACGTCCTTCTTCGAGAGATGATGGAGCGGGGCGGATATGGCGGAGTAACCGGCTATGAACTTCCGATAGAAGTTGGTGAACCCTAAAAATGATCGGAGTTGCGTCAGATTTTCGGGTTCTTTCCATTCTTGGACGGCGTCGGTTTTAACGGCATGAGTCTTGACTCGTCCACCACCAATGACGTATCCCAGGAACTCCACTTCTTTGGCCTCGAAGACACACTTGGAAATCTTCAGCCGAAGCTTCTCTCGATGACATACTTTGAGAAATTCGCGAACGCGGCGACGAAGCTCCCCTCGGGTCTTGGCGTGGACTACGACGTCGTCCATGTATCCGACCTGCTGGCGCTTCATCAACTGCTCGCGGAATGTTACGTCCATATACCGCTGGAACGTCGGCGGGGAATTCTTCTGTCCGAAGAACATTACGAGTGGTTCGAATAATCCGAGGGGCGTTACGAAGGCTCCTTTCCAGATGTCGGAGTCCTTGACACGGATATTGGTGAAGCCCCATCGGATATCGAACTTAGCGTAGTAGCGGGACTCGCATAGTTCGTCGATAAGTTGTTGGACGTTAGGGAGAGGGTAGGAGTCGTCGATGGTATGTTCGTTTAGATGACGGTAGTCTTGGATGAGTCGACGCTTTCCATCCTTCTTTCCCACGAAGAAGACCGGGGCGGCCTGATCAGATTTAGACTCACGGATCTTTCCGCACTTTAGGTTTTCATCGATAAATTCGCAAAGCGAATTCATCTCGTCCTGGGACATCAGGTAGATGTGTCCCTTTTGCTGGGGAAAGTCCGGTTTCGTCTTGATCTCGTGATCGAGACCTGGTCGATGAGGGGGTAAAGGTATATCCCTCTCGGAAAATACCTCTTCGAACTCCCGATACATATCGGGGAGTTTAACTTCCTCCTTATCGGCAGAAGCCTTTACCTCGAGGTCGGTGGAGATGGTAGTCTTCCTTACTGCGCCCTCCGTACGGGGCGCTCTGGGGATAGACTCCTCATCCTTCCATCCTCGAATTCCACGGGTCTTCCAGTCGATGTCGGGTTGGAATTTCTTTAGCCACGGCATGCCTAGCAGGATGCTTTCGCGTCGAAGCGGTAGAACGTAAGCTTTGATGCGCATTACGCGATCCTTGACCTTGGCGTGCAGTGTGACTTTGCGTTTGATTTGAAAACCTTCTCCTCCGTTATAAGCGGTTACCCCGAGCGGGTACTCGATCGGGTAGGTTTTGAGTTTATACTTTTTGACTACGCGGGGGTCGATCGAATTGATCTCCGCACCGGAGTCAATCGTTGTTGGGATTGCCACATTTTCTCTGTCAACCAAATAAAGAGAGCCGGTCGGGGAATCGGCACACATATCATCTTCATTTGCGATACTAGTACAGGTAGATCTTAGTGACAGAATTTCGGCATGAGGGCGTACCACAGTGGCGGTGGTTTGCCCGATTAAAAATCCTTCAAGGTCTTCTCCGAAACCTCAAACACCTTCTCGCCAGACTGTTCTCCGGCCTGTTTGTGGAGGATTTCTTCAGCTACCCTGGGGTCGATTTCGTAAGTACCGCGTTCGGTACGTTTGATATTGAATTTGGGAACGTGTTGCTTTTTCTCTTGGCACTCCCTCTTCACGTGGCCTTCTTTACCGCAGTTGTAACAGGTAATGGCGCGGACGTTGGATCGGCGACGAGGGACGCGTCTAGCCTGATCTACATCCATTGCATTGGGGTCACGGGTAGGGTGTGCGCGGGGAAAAGTGAACGGATTCGGACGGTGGTGAGCGTTAGGACTCTTGTTGTAGATGTCCTTCGAGATTTGAGACGTATAGACTTCACTGGCTGCCTTCACCCACTCTCCAACATTGGTAGGGGGGTGTTGGCGGTCGAGGATGCGGTCTCGAAGGTTCTGCGACAATCCTTGAGCGAATAAGACGCCTCCCTCGATAGAGGTCGGCAGAAGTCCGGCTTGATTGAAAAGACCCAGGAACTCGGCGGTATAGTTCTCGAGTGGGCGGTTGCCCTGAGTGAGACCTTTCAGTTTGATAACCGCTTGGGCTTTTTGATCACCGGCTTCGAAGGTCGCATATAAGGTTTCCTTGAAGCTGTTCCACGTGTCTGGATAAGTGTCTTCCCAACCATCAACGTACTTGGCAATATAGTTTGATGCGAAGGCTCCGGCTACTCCTGTTGTCATGTAGGATAGCGCCAGCCCGATCTTGACATGATCGCTCGTGTAGACGTGAGCGTTCAATGCTAGATAGGCGGCTACTTGGTTTAGCCAGGGGCGGAGTTCGCCTTGCTTGCCAGAAAAGGTCGACGGTTTGTTGACATTAAATTCTCGGCCTCCATTGACGTCACTACGGCGTTGATCGCGATCTTTGGGATGATAGAAGCGATGCCAGTAGTCAGCCTGCTCACGGGTGAGCCGCTGTTGGAGTCCGGGTACGGGATGAGAGGCAGGAGCGCTCGGCTGCTCGGACTGCCCGGGATTGGGATTAGGTTCGGGAACCGCGCTACTTTGTCCTTCCTGAATCGTCGTCATAGCTGCGAAGCCTGAAGCGAAGTGTTCGACTTCTTCTTCGTGCGGAGTTACGGGAATATCGACGTCCTGATCGCCAAGGGCAGATCCTAATTCAGAAGGTAAATCCGGTTCCTGATCGGTATCTGAAACGTCTCCCTCTAGGGGGTTCCTAGTTTGCAGAAATGCGGGGTTGGATAAAGGGGTCGGAACGTAATACGGGGGTAGAGCGGATCGAGATCCGGTTCGTTGTTCCGATGCGTAACGTCGTTTGCGAGAGGCGCTGAAAGGACTAGGTGGCGGCAGAGGCGGTGGCCGATCTGCACGCTCCTTTCCTTGTCGAGGAGGTACTGGTGGTGTTCCTCGCGGAGACGACATCTTGACTTCTTTAGTGGGGGCGTCTAGACCTCGGGCCTAGCCAGGGACTTGAATGACAGAGTATGGCGGAGGTAAGATCTCGACGCAGGGGTAAGGACAATACTCGGACTAGGTACCAGATGGCTGCCTAGTTAGATCCAAGTAGGGTGTCTGTTGACTTGACCTAGTGACGTGCCAGACAACGATCACGTAGGGTAGAGTCGAAGGGTGCTTTGCTTTCGCTACACGTGCCAGACAGCGTGCAGGCGGAAGCTAGGCGGGAAGTGGTGGAAGGGAGAGCTTTTAGCTTTTGTTAGGCCGCGACGAAAGTCTGTGCCAGACAACGTGACTTGAGTCGTGGTCTATAGAGAAACCCTCAAGACGAGAGTTAGAGAGACCTGGCCAGCGATGGTACTTTGAGCTGGACTTGGCGAACCCTTACTCGAGTCGGTCGACCAGAGTAGATCACAGAAAGTGAATGAGATAGGCTCGTTGCAAGGTAGCTAAAAGCTGAGGATCACAAACGATCCCAGCCCACTATATAACTCCTACGGATACTCTAGGGGAGACGCGAGAGCGTCCTACTTACTAGGGCAAGACTCCACATGCGCAGTCGCAGTGAGTCACATCCACACCGGGCGCAGCATGCGCAGTAAGTACCAGTACCGTAGCAACGAAGACCGACCTGTAGCAGAATCCCGCCCGGCGCAATGCCAAGGGATTCGAGTCAACAGGAGTCATCGCTGTAAATATAGTGTCACGTAGTAAAGGAGAAAGAAAGGAACCAAGGAACATGACCCGAGCCGAGAGGCTGCGGAAAGCGATGTCCAAGGCAACAGAAACACAGGCCGTCCCAGAAGGTGAAAAGGGGGAACGACCCTATACATGATAAGTAAGCACATAGGGGAAAGGGAAAGGCAGAGTCGCGTCGCGGTCACGTGATCGACGCGTCGTGTCTCACACGTGACTGGGGGCAGTGCCACCACGCGCACTATGATACAAGTATAACGGTAAGCATAGAAGAAGAGAAGAGAAGCATGCAAGGAACGCATAGAAGAGGAACTTTGAGTAGACCGAGTCACTTGCATATGGTGAGGCCCAGCACGGCCACACGGTTAGACGGTCGGGGCGTAACAGTACTAATCTGTATTTATTCGCACCAGTATCCACGCTGGCGTCACAGTCAAAACTACCAAGGACCAAAAGAAGGCCATCCCGAGCCGCACATTTTTGAATGCCATCCGTGACTATCAAATGGCTGACGATACTGATTCATACTAGACTGGGCTGTTTCCTTCATAATTATTTCGTCTTCGGAGCCATGCGTTTTTGATTCCCGAGCTGCCCCCGAGCCATGTGTTTGTGTTCCCCCGAGCCATGTGTTTTCAATCCCAAGTCCCCCGAGCTGGGCATTTTAGAACCCCTGGGATGCGGATATTGGATTGCTGTCCACAATTATTAGATGCCAATGGTACCCAGTCATACTAAACCTAGGCTGTTTCTGTGGTAACCTATAGAAATCGAATGTTGACATTGTCTACTACTCACTACATTGAGTGACGGAAGGGGAGTGGCCGTGCACTTGTGGCTCACTACATAGCTCGATGTAGTGTGGCAGTGTGTGTAAAGGTCACTATGTAGTACTACATAAGGGTTAGAAGACTACAACTACTACGAGTGCTGTATGGACTACATAGCACTACATAGTGCTTCCTTTTTTTACAGATGCAATGAGCTTCCAAATACACTCAATGCCTTACATGCAGCCAACAGTGAGCTCAAACATTTATCCTAGTGCATATATTCTAAAATGAACCATGCAGGAAACCAGTGCAACATGCTGGCTTGTCATCTGGACATCCCATTCCCACACCACATGACTGTTAAAGAACGGCGACAACAGATTACCAATTTTCTTGGT
Source organism: Pisolithus microcarpus (assembly GCA_024613185.1). Taxonomy (NCBI): domain Eukaryota; kingdom Fungi; phylum Basidiomycota; class Agaricomycetes; order Boletales; family Pisolithaceae; genus Pisolithus; species Pisolithus microcarpus. The sequence continues at coordinate 2,144 of JANFAI010000082.1, read as the reverse complement.
GTTCACTTATAATCTGACTGTGTATGTTCACTATATCCTTGTTAATCATATGAAAGGACCATGTGTTAAAGGTTCGTGTTAGTTACACAAATGCATTGACCAAAATCAAGTATTTTTCAAGATGTACATTCACATGTCACTATGCTGGTTTTATGCTGCATACAACTCCCCACAGCAGTCATTCTTCAAGTCAGTAATATTTCCCATCCCTCCCCTGTGCAGCCCCGCAGACTCATTCCATTTCCACATCATCACGCAGTTAGCATCACATGTCCCAAGTAGACAGGCAGATGGAGAGCTGAACTTTGTGCTTCAGCAGCCATTATGGAAGCTATGCGGGAAAGTGTGCCCTGTGCATGGTGATCTGCTGTGGTATGTAAGTCGTTTTGATAATCCTATGCTCGCCACTCATATACAGTCTGCTCTCTGAATAAAGGAATCTGTTACTGCCAAATACAGGTATTCGACCTCTTGTTGTAGAGGGCAGACCATCAGTTATTATGACTGCAGCGAGAACGAATCGTGTCGTTAGACATCGGGTGGCGATTCAATCGAATAGAGACAGCGAGACAACTGTTGTACCTGTCAATGCAGAGGGATTTGTACAGTCAACCCATACGAGGATCCGTGCGAGTTATGAGAAATCCTAGAAGATCAAACGTCACGCGTCATGGATGACAAAGGAGCAAGTAGTTTTCGTTTTGATGAGGAATGCATCATGAATGGTCATTCGTTGCTGTCTGCGATTTAATGCACGAATGCCAACAGTGTGCACATTTACCTGTTTTTGTTGCAAGCTCACAACCAAGGGCACCACCGAGCTGCACTTGTATTATCTCCTCCATTGCAGAAGATGTACTAACCGGTGTTGAGATCTGAGATTAGAATGCTGCGACCTTGAATTCAGTGGTCACAATTTACAATCAAGAGTCGCCGCATGTGCAGCACTGACAAGTGGACAACGATTGGTTGGTCTAGCCAGTCTTGCATAAGCATTCATTATGTGGCTCTCCAAACTGCATCATGGTAAAGTACATCAGTGCCTTGGTGAGAAAGCCAACTGCGTTCTGTGCTGTGGATGCCCTGATACGCTCTGTAGGTGCTAGGAAACATCATCCTGAGCAACAAGAAACCCCAGAAAGGTGTGGAACACAGTTTGCCATCCTCCCCGATCAAACTCTCACATCCTTCCGCATTTTGAAGACTACCTCATCATCGACGTACATGATGAGGACTAGATTGGCAGGGACCTCACAATGTCCATCAGAGAGCTTTTTGAATGGGGTGGACCAGCTTGTGAAGGACACCAAGGATATTCCAATGGTCATTTTTCACTGTTGGTATAGCTAAGAGTGGTAGGAGATGCTTGTTGTTCCGTGCCTATGATTCTGATTGCTATAACATTATTAGCGGACCAAAGGCTGCCAGAGTGAGCAGGTTTGTTGATTGTAAGTGGTGGACACCAGCTCATGCGCTGCCCCCAAGTAGATCTACGAAGAGACACGAAACATCTTTCACGAACCAAGTGAGGCGCATGTCCTTAGAGGGGGGTTCCGCCACTTTGGCGAGAAATACAAGGTAAAATTTAAAGCCTAAGCCAACATCAAAGTATCGCACTAAAGGAGCATAGGATGACCCAAAGCTCGTAGAGAATTGGAGGGACGTCATATGGTAGACGATACGACCACAGGAATATACCCAGTAGTGCGGGAAGCTGAGACCACCTGTCCAGCTTTGGACGGTTTACATGAACTGGATGAAGGTCTTTATGCATCCGAAACTACGACTGGGTATGAATTCCATCAGCTCGCAACACGACACCTACCACGATTTCCACTGCCCGGTTGGGAGGCACGAAGGGAGCCTGTGAAGCACTTGGTCAACGACCTGCACATGTAATGAAGGTTTGCGAAGTTTGCGGTGATAGCAGGCTGATGTGTAACTCCCCTCCGCCCGCACTGCCCCGTGCTTCTAGTTAGTAAAGTGCCCGTGCACAGGGCATTTCTCCGAGCCGCAGGAAATCGTAGACAAAGGATATTCGCTAACACAATCGCTGCACCGGGGGCAGCTGCATTAAAGACGTAATGTAAGGTATTCGGCAAGGAGTCCATCATGAGTGCATCTGAGAAGACAAACTTGTACAA